>JAVIAB010000106.1:85222525-85257525 GCA_032433765.1 Megaustenia siamemsis | reverse complement strand
ATCTTCCACAGAACGTTGCATTCACCACAGCCCGTATGAAAGAATTTCTGTCTCTAGCGAGATCTTCCACTTCTTCTGTTTTCATGTTCACTGCCTCTTTCAGGTCTTAGTGAAGTGAAGTAAAGTACCCCATCACGCCAAGTGGCGTATAAGGAATATGGTGTTAGTGACCATAATTTTTCCAGACCTTCGGCACATGATTTTGTATGTAATGTGGTCGGTATTACGCCCGTACCGCTTTACTTTCCCAGAAAAAAATCCGGTACCCATTAAAGGCTGTGTGAACCTGGAAGCCGTCGATCAGGATCGAACTCGATCTTATCCTTTGTAGTCCAGTTCACTAACCACTGAGCTATAGCGGCTCCCTCTTTCATATCTCAAACCCCCCTTATTCTTAGACTACTATTCTCTCATATTCCAAGAACCATGCCTTTCACTATTGATCTTTCCAGGCCGCTGTGTGCATGTGGACAGTGTATTTTAATGTTCTCTATAAGACGTTGTTTATAAACCAGTTCTTTGTCATGTTTATATTTTTTTAATGTGTATTCATTGCTCTTATTCGTCACCCAAGGTCTCTTAGGGATTTTTCTGCAACATTTTGTTCCAAATTGGTATTAACGATTTGATTCTGGGAAAGTATAGCAGCCAGGAGAAACACTGACCTTTTATTTGAACAGGCCAAATTTAATATAACACAGTGAGCTGTGTTTTACGTCCGGATCGTGTTTCGATATTCCGATTGCCTCCGAATGATGATATCGTATGACGAAGGACAGTTCAGATGTGTTTACTTTCAATGTCGCTTGGTCTTATGTCTTTTGGCGCGTGCTGTAGCTTCTATGATGGGGACTGAAGGTGCCTTTGTTTGGATCCTTCAATGAAATGAGATGTTAGTTCGGATGATTCCACTGACACGAGCGGTTGAACAAATATAGATTTTAATTCGTTTGCAGTGATACTGGGCCTAATTATAACCATTTAACATAATTACATTATAAATATTAAAGGCATGTTTTATTTTACCCTGCTTCTTTTTGCGAAATTGTATACGTGGTCAACATGTTACCATCGTGCTTCTAGCAAAAACGTGGTCTAACCAAACATGATTGCTAGAGATAACAGGCTTTGGCTATCATGGTCACCATTTGATTCCCTTCCTTGTTTTGACGTTACACGCTGTTGTAGTTTCTATTGTCCACTTTTGATGTTGTCACTGTATTCTTTGATAGCCTCTACATCGTTGACTTTGTATTCCACCTCCCCAAGATGGTTATCAGTGGATTCGTGTGTCTCTTTATGTTTAAATAGAAATCTCACTTTGACTTGTATTAAATCGCTATTTCTTCATTGTCTGCTCTTTCAAAGCTTCATTTATGTTCTTCTATGTCATCAAGTTATTCTATAAATCCATTTTCCAAGTGCATTAATGTTATCTCATGTTTTCTTATGTATGGTCAATGGTCTTACTTCATACAGGAATGTTGAGTAGATATAACACATTATTGTTCTCAAAGTTAGGGCTGCTTTTATTTGCTTTATGTCTGTATACATTCCGTGTTTAAATTTGCCTCTCTCTACAGTTTTCTTTGAAGTGACGTGCACATCACTTACACGGTGCCGACACATTCTTCTTGTGTGCACCGAGCATGCCTCTTGTGTATCACTTCGCTTTCTGAGCCGCTGATCATTTGTGATTCCTCCACCTGATCCACGGTCACAGATTTCATGGATGAAATCGGTGGGATTTCTCAATCTTCGCTCACACAGTTTAATCAGTCACCATGACAACCGCTCAGGGTGTTCCGTGCCATATATCAGCGGTATTAGAGGGTCATACGCAAGCGATATTAGAGAGTCATACACAAGCGGCATTAGCGAGTCAGACACAAGCGGTATTAGAGGGTCATACACAAGCGATATTAGAGAGTCAGACACAGGCAATATAGGAGAGCCAGACACAAGCGGCATTAGAGAGTCAGACACAAGCGATATTAGAGAGCCAGATACAAGCGGTATTAAAGAGTCAGATACAGGCGGTATTAGAGGGTATTACACAAGCGATATTAGAGAGTCAGACACAAGCGATATTAGAGAGTCAGACACAAGCGGTATTAGAGAGCCAGATACAAGCGGTATTAAAGAGTCAGATACAGGCGGTATTAGAGGGTATTACACAAGCGATATTAGAGAGTCAGACACAAGCGGCATTAGCGAGTCAAACACAAGTGATATCAGAGAGCCAGACACAAGCGATATTAGAGAGTCAAACACAAGTGATATTAGAGAACTGATACAAGCGGAATTAGAGAGTCAGACACAAGCGGTATTAGAGAGTCAGTTACAAGCGGTATTAGAGAGTCAGATACTAGCGGTATTAAAGAGCTATACACGGATTATACAGCGAGAGGGGAATCAATCATTCTTCTTTAGCGATCAGCTATTTCTATACATTTAGACCTTTAGACCAGCTTGGGTCACGAACAAGACGGTGTGTCTGACGTCATCACTGGTTCCCCATAGCTTGTCATGTAGGCTTGTTTCTGTGGGCCATATTTGTGTTGTTAGGGTGTTGAGGGCGCTGCATTCTTGTAGGATATTCTCTGGAGTTTATCGGGATGCTACGCAGTTGTATGCTGCAACGTCACTGAGTCCTATATGGTGTAGGCACAATGACCTGTCTTGAGTCTAAATATCTCGGTCTGCTGAGTTTGTTTAAGTTGTGATGTTCACATCTTCCATAAAACTCTCTCCACTCTGCTTTCCTAGCTTGTTCCAACATTGTCTTTACCTCTTTGAAGCTCTGGGGTTGGTTGGACTGTTGAAGGCTCCCACCAGCTTTAGCGAGTTCATCTGCTTTCTCATTTCTAGGGCTGCCACAATGTGCTGGCTGCATCCTCTGCAGGACTAGTTTTGTCTTTTCTACAGTGAACATATGATGTTCTTTATTTCCTGAATTTCCTGTTTCGAGATTAACATCGCTTATAGGACTGGGACCCAAACAGAATGCTGACCATTTTTAGAAATCATCTAAAAAAATGTGACTTTCATTCACCGCAACACCCCCCCCCCCTCCCTCTCTCACTATCCCGACAACTCGTTGAGATATGTAAAGTAGATTTAAAAAATTAGAAACTAAAGACCGAAAGGATTAAAACACGGTACATGACTGATACCCACCATCTTCGCGCCAGGCCCCTTCCACCTGATGGGATGCTGTAGCGGCCGCCCACACAAACCCGTCAGGGAAGGAATCAAAGAGAAAATCTTTATCCCCGTCTTGCAACTTGCTGTCCAGGTCTGCACCTGCGAAAACGCTATCACGTGACAGGAAACAGATCACGTGTAAGAAAGTCCAAACCACCAAAGTCAACAGCCGGGTCTCCATTTTGACCTTGACTGCGCTGACCTGTACAATTGGAAAGAAACATTTCTAAGAAAAGTTTATAAGAGCTGAAGCCAGTGGTGGGGAGTGTTAAACACTCCAAGATATGAAGACAGCTTTACAAGGGAGGAACACAACACAATACTGACGTTTCGGCCTGTGGCCTTCTTCAGAGTACAAGGACAACGAAAACAAACGGTGAAACACAATTATCTATATCTACATGATCATAAGAATGGATAGATGGACAGAAAAGAAGAAAGTAGGATGTAGACAAATGAAAAAAGAAGAAAGCTACATGAGGGGAGGTAGGATGAGTGTTAAGATGTATAAATTAGAAAGAATAGGAGAATATATATATGATATATAATATATTCTCAAGAACGTACAAATTAAGAAAGTCTTGACGATTAGCAAGGAGACGTTAAGTCTACCAAACTCAGTCGCTGTGTCGTAATCAACTTTAAGATTACAGGTAAAATGCGCACAAATGTCCAGTCTGAAGCTGAGAAATGTCCAGAGAAATGTTTGCTCTGGCGGAGAGTTATGTAATGCGACGAAGCGGGCGATAAGCTCCAGTCGCGCAGGTGTGGACACGGAGTAGAGTATCACTAAGACTAGACCGGAAACTCTTATATCGGCAGACGCCTTGAAGTCCAGAGAAGACCTGAGATGAAAGCGGACAATTAAACTGCCCCGCGGAAACAAAGGGCCAAGGGAGGAGTTACAGTTGTAGGTTTTTAGTTGTGGGAAAAGAATGTTTCAGAAGATTGACAGGTTGTCGACTAAAGTGATTAAAGTAATAAACTATGGACATAGTCAAGAAAGGCGGAGTTACAGAAGTAGTGACGGTCAACAGACGTAGGTTAGGCCGTATCAGTGGTCGGGGGGTGTGGTCACCTGGGACTTAAACGCCAAGACCTGGGAACTAGCAGATTCAGAGGCAGACAGGCAGTCTCAGATTGAGACATTCAGATTCTGACATTCGGGCGAGAAACATTGAGATGGACACAGACCTTCAGATAGAAGAGACGGTGAAAATATAGTGAAGAAGTATATACCTGCCTCAAGGCAGATGTTAGTCGGGACATAGATGTACAAGTACGTTCAGAGAATATTGTGACAAGAGTTGGACTTAGAAAGTAGAACACTTTAAAGTAGTCCTACTATACCAAGATATTAGATGTTAGTAAGTCCCAAAGGAGATTTTTAGAGAACGGACAGAGATAGTCACACCGAGAGAAACGTGGATGTACAAGTAAACTTAGAAACGTACAGAACTGAATGCACTTAGATAGACTTAATAATACTATACGATCGCACTTACTGACAATTCATCATCGCCGATTGGCTAAGTCAAGTAACAACAGATTTTGTAAAACCACATGTAGAAGTAACTAATAAAAACTTTGTTTATACTTGTTCAAAAAGGATGATGAGTGTTATATATTTATATGTGTCCCTCTGAAGTCAAGCCAGCGGGAAGCTACGAAAGCTATCAAAGTCTATAAGAAGATTCCTCAACAAGAAGTTACTTGCTACAAGATAGAACCCTATGGATACATAACCCTGCCATAGTAATACAAAAACAAGAAAATACAAATAGAGACGTAGCGAGGTAATACAAGAACAACAAAATACAAATAGAGACATAGCGAGGTAATACAAGAACAACAAAATACAAATAGAGACATAGCGAGGTAATACAAGAACAACAAAATACAAATAGAGACACAGCGAGGTAATACAAGAACAACAAAATACAAATAGAGACGTAGCGAGGTAATACAAGAACAACAAAATACATATAGAGACGCAGCGAGGTAATACAAGAACAACAAAATACAAATAGAGACGCAGCAAGGTAATACACGAACAAGAAAATACAAATAGAGACATAGCGAGGTAATACAAGAACAACAAAATACAAATAGAGACGCAGCGAGGTAATACAAGAACAACAAAATACAAATAGAGACGCAGCAAGGTAATACACGAACAAGAAAATACAAATAGAGACATAGCGAGGTAATACAAGAACAACAAAATACAAATAGAGACGCAGCGAGGTAATACAAGAACAACAAAATACAAATAGAGACGCAGCAAGGTAATACACGAACAAGAAAATACAAATAGAGACATAGCGAGGTAATACAAGAACAAGAAAATACAAATAGAGACGTAGCGAGGTAATACAAGAACAACAAAATACAAATAGAGACGCAGCAAGGTAATACACGAACAAGAAAATACAAATAGAGACGCAGCAAGGTAATACAAGAACAATAAAATATAAATGTAATCTTCTGTGTTACATGTTATGTATTTCTGAAGGTGTGGGACTGAGGAGCACATAAGTGATAATAAATTAACCCAACATGGCGGGATTCAATAAAACCTAGAAAACAAAGCGTGCGGATTAGCAAAGCGTGTCTGGCTGTCATTTGGAGGGATGGAATGAACATGACAAGGTATCAATCAATGGAAAGCACTAGAACCAGATTACCAAGCAGTGAATTGACTTGGTTGTTGCAAGAAAAAAAAGTTGTGAATTGTACTCGTGGTTGGAGAAAAAAAAAGTTGTGAACTGTACTCGTGGTTGGAGAAAAAAAAAGTTGTGAACTGTACTCGTGGTTGGAGAAAAAAAAGTTCTGAATTGTACTCGTGGTTGGAGAGAAAAAAAAGTTGTGAATTGTACTCGTGGTTGGAGAAAAAAAAAGTTGTGAATTGTACTCGTGGTTGGAGAAAAAAAAAGTTGTGAATTGTACTCGTGGTTGGAGAAAAAAAAAGTTGTGAATTGTACTCGTGGTTGGAGAAAAAAAAAGTTGTGAACTGTACCCGTGGTTGGAGAAAAAAAAAGTTGTGAATTGTACTCGTGGTTGGACAAAAAAAAAGTTGTGAATTGTACTCGTGGTTGGAGAAAAAAAAAAGTTGTGAATTGTACTCGTGGTTGGACAAAAAAAAAGTTGTGAATTGTACTCGTGGTTGGACAAAAAAAAAGTTGTGAACTGTACTCGTGGTTGGAGAAAAAAAAAGTTGTGAATTGTACTCGTGGTTGGAGAAAAAAAAAGTTGTGAATTGTACTCGTGGTTGGAGAAAAAAAAAGTTGTGAATTGTACTCGTGGTTGGAGAAAAAAAAATATCCCCGCGATCGACTCAGCCGTTGGCAGAAAAGAGTACCAGGGTAGTACTCTGGGAAGGTGAGGAATGCCGCCTCGCATCGTAAGTTTTGATGCTTGAAGCGACACTGTCCAGAAGTCACCGAATACTTCTGGATAGACGGCCGAATTCATATGGGTGAAAACTCGCGTGTTAAGATGCCGACTGAAGTCTTTTACTTTCATCATCATCATCATCATAATCATCATTATAATCATCATCATAATCATCATCATCATCATCTTCATCATCATGTGCTATACCATATCATTTGTATAAGCAATCATGTACTTCCACAATTTTCTATCTACAGTACGTCGCATAAGTTAACTGTTTCCATGCCATGACACCAAGCTATGCAGTACTTTCTTTCTTTGTCGTCCGCAATCTTTTTTTCCCTGTATTTTTCCGTTGTAACCAAGTATTCCAACTTTCCTCTTCTCATGATGTGCCCGAAAAATGTTTTACTTTACTTTAAGGGGGAAAAAACATATTAATGTTTATGTTAGGGATTTATTTTTGTTATCGCAAAAAGATAAAGAAGTCAATCACTATCGTGCATCAATCTAAAGACCAGTTCTGGAACCTTCTAATCATGTCAAAACCACCAAACCTGGACAGGTCTCTTCATCGCAACAATCGTCTACGCGAGATATTCTTAAACTAAGTCTTGTTACTTTGTAACGACCACGCCGTCATGTTCTTTGATCATTATTGTTCCCTATAGTCTAACCTCCTCCGTTAATTATTTTGTCACCAAATCAGGATACCCTGTACGCCTGCTATTCATCAAATATCGTTTGTCCGGTACGTCTGTGAGTGTCTGTGATGTCCATTTGATTTTCCGTCGATATAAATACTTGCTTTGTCAGTTTGTTCCAGTGTTTATAATTACTTGCTATGTTAGTTTGTTCCAGTGTTTATAATTATTTGCTATTTCAGTTTGTTCCAGTGTTTATAATTATTTGCTATGTCAGTTTGTTCCATTGTTTATAATTATTTGCTATTTCAGGTTGTTCCAGTGTTTATAATTATTTGCTATTTCAGGTTGTTCCAGTGTTTATAATTATTTGCTATTTCAGGTTGTTCCAGTGTTTATAATTATTTGCTATGTCAGTTTGTTCCATTGTTTATAATTATTTGCTATGTCAGTTTGTTCCAGTGTTTATAATTACTTGCTATGTTAGTTTGTTCCAGTGTTTATAATTACTTGCTATTTCAGGTTGTTCCAGTGTTTATAATTATTTGCTATGTTAGTTTGTTCCAGTGTTTATAATTATTTGCTATTTCAGGTTGTTCCAGTGTTTATAATTATTTGCTATGTCAGTTTGTTCCAGTGTTTATAATTATTTGCTATTTCAGGTTGTTCCAGTGTTTATAATTATTTGCTATTTCAGGTTGTTCCAATGTTTATAATTATTTGCTATTTCAGGTTCTTCCAGTGTTTATAATTATTTGCTATGTCAGTTTGTTCCAGTGTTTATAATTATTCCTATGTTAGTTTATTCCAGTGTTTATAAGTATTTGCTATGTCAGTTTGTTCCAGTGTTTATATTATTTGCTATGTTTTTTTGTTCCAGTGTTTATATTATTTGCTATTTCAGTTTGTTCCAGTGTTTAAACTTATTTGCTATGTTAGTTTGTTCCAGTGTTTATAATTATTTGCTATGTCAGTTTGTTCCAGTGTTTATAATTATTTGCTATGTTAGTTTGTTCCAGTGTTTATAATTACTTGCTATTTCAGGTTGTTCCAGTGTTTATAATTATTTGCTATGTTAGTTTGTTCCAGTGTTTATAATTATTTGCTATGTCAGTTTGTTCCAGTGTTTATAATTATTTGCTATGTCAGTTTGTTCCAGTGTTTATAATTATTTGCTATTTCAGGTTGTTCCTGTGTTTATAATTATTTGCTATGTTAGTTTGTTCGAGTCTTTATAATTACTTGCTATGTCAGTTTGTTCCAGTGTTTATAATTATTTGCTATTTCAGGTTGTTCCAGTGTTTATAATTATTTGCTATGTTAGTTTGTTCCAATGTTTATAATTATTTGCTATGTTAGTTTGTTCCAGTGTTTATAATTATTTGCTATGTCAGTTTGTTCCAGTGTTTATAATTACTTGCTTGGTCAGTTTGTTCCAGTGTTTATAATTATTTGCTATGTTAGTTTGTTCCAGTGTTTATAATTATTTGCTATGTTAGTTTGTTCCAGTGTTTATAATTACTTGCTATGTCAGTTTGTTCCAGTGTTTATAATTATTTCCTATTTCAGGTTGTTCCAGTGTTTATAATTATTTGCTATGTTAGTTTGTTCCAGTGTTTATAATTATTTGCTATTTCAGATTGTTCTAGTGTTTATAATTAATTGCTATGTCAGTTTGTTCCATTGTTTATAATTATTTGCTATTTCAGGTTGTTCCAGTGTTTATAATTATTTGCTATTTCAGGTTGTTCCAGTGTTTATAATTATTTGCTATTTCAGGTTGTTTTAGTGTTTATAATTATTTGCTATTTCAGGTTCTTCCAGTGTTTATAATTATTTCCTATGTTAGTTTATTCCAGTGTTTATAAGTATTTGCTATGTCAGTTTGTTCCAGTGTTTATAATTATTTGCTATGTTTTTTTTGTTCCAGTGTTTATATTTTTGCTATTTCAGTTTGTTCCACTGTTTAAACTTATTTGCTATGTTAGTTTGTTCCAGTGTTTATAATTATTTGCTATGTCAGTTTGTTCCAGTGTTTATAATTATTTGCTATGTTAGTTTGTTCCAGCGTTTATAATTACTTGCTATGTCAGTTTGTTCCAGTGTTTATAATTATTTGCTATTTCAGGTTGTTCCAGTGTTTATAATTATTTGCTATGTTAGTTTGTTCCAGTGTTTATAATTATTTGCTATTTCAGATTGTTCTAGTGTTTATAATTAATTGCTATGTCAGTTTGTTCCATTGTTTATAATTATTTGCTATTTCAGGTTGTTCCAGTGTTTATAATTATTTGCTATTTCAGGTTGTTCCAGTGTTTATAATTATTTGCTATTTCAGATTGTTTTAGTGTTTATAATTATTTGCTATTTCAGGTTCTTCCAGTGTTTATAATTATTTGCTATTTCAGTTTGTTCCAGTGTTTATATTATTTGCTATTTCAGTTTGTTCCAGTGTTTATAATTATTTCCTATGTTAGTTTGTTCCAGTGTTTATAAGTATTTGCTATGTCAGTTTGTTCCAGTGTTTATAATTATTTGCTATGTTTTTTTGTTCCAGTGTTTATATTATTTGCTATTTCAGTTTGTTACAGTGTTTAAACTTATTTGCTATGTTAGTTTGTTCCAGTGTTTATAATTATTTGCTATGTCAGTTTGTTCCAGTGTTTATAATTATTTGCTATGTTAGTTTGTTCCAGTGTTTATAATTACTTGCTATTTCAGGTTGTTCCAGTGTTTATAATTATTTGCTATGTTAGTTTGTTCCAGTGTTTATAATTACTTGCTATTTCAGGTTGTTCCAGTGTTTATAATTATTTGCTATGTTAGTTTGTTCCAGTGTTTATAATTATTTGCTATGTCAGTTTGTTCCAGTGTTTATAATTATTTGCTATGTCAGTTTGTTCCAGTGTTTATAATTATTTGCTATTTCAGGTTGTTCCAGTGTTTATAATTATTTGCTATGTTAGTTTGTTCCAGTGTTTATAATTATTTGCTATTTCAGGTTGTTCCAGTGTTTATAATTATTTGCTATGTCAGTTTGTTCCAGTGTTTATAATTATTTGCTATTTCAGGTTGTTCCAATGTTTATAATTATTTGCTATGTTAGTTTGTTCCAATGTTTATAATTATTTGCTATGTTAGTTTGTTCCAGTGTTTATAATTATTTGCTATGTCAGTTTGTTCCAGTGTTTATAATTACTTGCTTGGTCAGTTTGTTCCAGTGTTTATAATTACTTGCTATGTCAGTTTGTTCCAGGGTTTATAATTACTTGCTATGTTAGTTTGTTCCAGTGTTTATAATTATTTGCTATGTCAGTTTGTTCCAGTGTTTATAATTATTTGCTATGTTAGTTTGTTCCAGTGTTTATAATTATTTGCTATGTTAGTTTGTTCCAGTGTTTATAATTATTTGCTATGTCAGTTTGTTCCAGTGTTTATAATTACTTGCTATGTTAGTTGTTCCAGTGTTTATAATTACTTGCTTGGTCAGTTTGTTCCAGTGTTTATAATTACTTGCTATGTTAGTTTGTTCCAGTGTTTATAATTACTTGCTTTGTCAATTTGTTCCAGTGTTTATAATTACTTGCTATGTTAGTTTGTTCCAGTGTTTATAATTATTTGCTATGTCAGTTTGTTCCAGTGTTTATAATTATTTGCTATGTCAGTTTGTTCCAGTGTTTATAATTACTTGCTATGTCAGTTTGTTCCAGTGTTTATAATTATTTCCTATGTTAGTTTATTCCAGTGTTTATAAGTATTTGCTATGTCAGTTTGTTCCAGTGTTTATATTATTTGCTATGTTTTTTTTGTTCCAGTGTTTATATTATTTGCTATTTCAGTTTGTTCCAGTGTTTAAACTTATTTGCTATGTTAGTTTGTTCCAGTGTTTATAATTATTTGCTATGTCAGTTTGTTCCAGTGTTTATAATTATTTGCTATGTTAGTTTGTTCCAGTGTTTATAATTACTTGCTATTTCAGGTTGTTCCAGTGTTTATAATTATTTGCTATGTTAGTTTGTTCCAGTGTTTATAATTATTTGCTATGTCAGTTTGTTCCAGTGTTTATAATTATTTGCTATGTCAGTTTGTTCCAGTGTTTATAATTATTTGCTATTTCAGGTTGTTCCTGTGTTTATAATTATTTGCTATGTTAGTTTGTTCGAGTCTTTATAATTACTTGCTATGTCAGTTTGTTCCAGTGTTTATAATTATTTGCTATTTCAGGTTGTTCCAGTGTTTATAATTATTTGCTATGTTAGTTTGTTCCAATGTTTATAATTATTTGCTATGTTAGTTTGTTCCAGTGTTTATAATTATTTGCTATGTCAGTTTGTTCCAGTGTTTATAATTACTTGCTTGGTCAGTTTGTTCCAGTGTTTATAATTATTTGCTATGTTAGTTTGTTCCAGTGTTTATAATTATTTGCTATGTTAGTTTGTTCCAGTGTTTATAATTACTTGCTATGTCAGTTTGTTCCAGTGTTTATAATTATTTCCTATTTCAGGTTGTTCCAGTGTTTATAATTATTTGCTATGTTAGTTTGTTCCAGTGTTTATAATTATTTGCTATTTCAGATTGTTCTAGTGTTTATAATTAATTGCTATGTCAGTTTGTTCCATTGTTTATAATTATTTGCTATTTCAGGTTGTTCCAGTGTTTATAATTATTTGCTATTTCAGGTTGTTCCAGTGTTTATAATTATTTGCTATTTCAGGTTGTTTTAGTGTTTATAATTATTTGCTATTTCAGGTTCTTCCAGTGTTTATAATTATTTCCTATGTTAGTTTATTCCAGTGTTTATAAGTATTTGCTATGTCAGTTTGTTCCAGTGTTTATAATTATTTGCTATGTTTTTTTTGTTCCAGTGTTTATATTTTTGCTATTTCAGTTTGTTCCACTGTTTAAACTTATTTGCTATGTTAGTTTGTTCCAGTGTTTATAATTATTTGCTATGTCAGTTTGTTCCAGTGTTTATAATTATTTGCTATGTTAGTTTGTTCCAGCGTTTATAATTACTTGCTATGTCAGTTTGTTCCAGTGTTTATAATTATTTGCTATTTCAGGTTGTTCCAGTGTTTATAATTATTTGCTATGTTAGTTTGTTCCAGTGTTTATAATTATTTGCTATTTCAGATTGTTCTAGTGTTTATAATTAATTGCTATGTCAGTTTGTTCCATTGTTTATAATTATTTGCTATTTCAGGTTGTTCCAGTGTTTATAATTATTTGCTATTTCAGGTTGTTCCAGTGTTTATAATTATTTGCTATTTCAGATTGTTTTAGTGTTTATAATTATTTGCTATTTCAGGTTCTTCCAGTGTTTATAATTATTTGCTATTTCAGTTTGTTCCAGTGTTTATATTATTTGCTATTTCAGTTTGTTCCAGTGTTTATAATTATTTCCTATGTTAGTTTGTTCCAGTGTTTATAAGTATTTGCTATGTCAGTTTGTTCCAGTGTTTATAATTATTTGCTATGTTTTTTTGTTCCAGTGTTTATATTATTTGCTATTTCAGTTTGTTACAGTGTTTAAACTTATTTGCTATGTTAGTTTGTTCCAGTGTTTATAATTATTTGCTATGTCAGTTTGTTCCAGTGTTTATAATTATTTGCTATGTTAGTTTGTTCCAGTGTTTATAATTACTTGCTATTTCAGGTTGTTCCAGTGTTTATAATTATTTGCTATGTTAGTTTGTTCCAGTGTTTATAATTACTTGCTATTTCAGGTTGTTCCAGTGTTTATAATTATTTGCTATGTTAGTTTGTTCCAGTGTTTATAATTATTTGCTATGTCAGTTTGTTCCAGTGTTTATAATTATTTGCTATGTCAGTTTGTTCCAGTGTTTATAATTATTTGCTATTTCAGGTTGTTCCAGTGTTTATAATTATTTGCTATGTTAGTTTGTTCCAGTGTTTATAATTATTTGCTATTTCAGGTTGTTCCAGTGTTTATAATTATTTGCTATGTCAGTTTGTTCCAGTGTTTATAATTATTTGCTATTTCAGGTTGTTCCAATGTTTATAATTATTTGCTATGTTAGTTTGTTCCAATGTTTATAATTATTTGCTATGTTAGTTTGTTCCAGTGTTTATAATTATTTGCTATGTCAGTTTGTTCCAGTGTTTATAATTACTTGCTTGGTCAGTTTGTTCCAGTGTTTATAATTACTTGCTATGTCAGTTTGTTCCAGGGTTTATAATTACTTGCTATGTTAGTTTGTTCCAGTGTTTATAATTATTTGCTATGTCAGTTTGTTCCAGTGTTTATAATTATTTGCTATGTTAGTTTGTTCCAGTGTTTATAATTATTTGCTATGTTAGTTTGTTCCAGTGTTTATAATTATTTGCTATGTCAGTTTGTTCCAGTGTTTATAATTACTTGCTATGTTAGTTTGTTCCAGTGTTTATAATTACTTGCTTGGTCAGTTTGTTCCAGTGTTTATAATTACTTGCTATGTTAGTTTGTTCCAGTGTTTATAATTACTTGCTTTGTCAATTTGTTCCAGTGTTTATAATTACTTGCTATGTTAGTTTGTTCCAGTGTTTATAATTATTTGCTATGTCAGTTTGTTCCAGTGTTTATAATTATTTGCTATGTCAGTTTGTTCCAGTGTTTATAATTACTTGCTATGTCAGTTTGTTCCAGTGTTTATAATTACTTGCTATGCCAATTTATATTTACGCCTATAAGCGCTTAATATGCCAATTTGTTTGATGAGTTTTTTCTAAGTACTTGGCATGTCAATACGTCTCGTGTCTATATAAGAACATATATAAACTTGTTCTTATAAGCACTTGATAAGTCCGTATAGTCCACGTCTATATCGTATTTGGTTCGTCCATCTATCGGAAGTAAATAGACTGCACCACTGTCAAACATAAACCATACACTTAACAATTAACTAACTCAATATCGCCAGCTTTAATTATTACTACAAGCCTGTCTTACCTGTAACTGAAACAATCAATGCTGTCAGAAATGGCCGAGAATTTGTGGTAAAATCAGGAGGTATGCAGTGGACGATGCCCCTGGCGTGTCTGAGGTGCAGTTTGATCAGAACAAGAACTTATAGTTAGGTCAGTAACATGGCCTCCTTATAGACCACTCTTTCCGCCCGATTTCTGCGGAAGGTGCTTCTAATACCGTCTTATCTTAGGCTCTTGCGTTTTCACCCTTACTCTATCCCCGTCGTGTGATGTCATCAGTTCTTGTGTACCTACCGTCACCGCATTTTAAAAAATCATAAATTGGTTCAATAACACAAGATTCATAGATACAAGATTACAGAGGTGGATCGATACAAGATTACAGAGGTGGATCGATACAAGATATCTAGTTAGATGACAAGAAGGGGGTAGGGGGAGGTGTCTAGATTCGGACACTTGACAGAGAAGAAATGGAACTCTTCTTCTACCTTTCAGCTCCCCTTGGAGCATATGTCTTCCACAAACATGTTCCAAGTCGTTCTGTATCTCGCTATTCTTTGAAGTTCATTCCACGTCTTCCAAAGATCTTCATCTCTGTTTTCATCTGTCTTCTCCATGAATATTTTGGTCTTCCTCTTTGTCTTTTTCTTTGGGGATTCCAGAAAAGGGCATGCTGTGTAATACTTTCAGTTGGCTTACGTAGTGTGTGTCCTTTCCAGCGCCATCGTCTTCACTGTATCTCTTTATCCACTGGTATTTGACTGGTACATTTCAATAATTCTGTGTTAATGATTTTTTCCTGCCAGTTTCATCATTTTATTATGCGCAAGCATCCATTAATGAAGGTATGTAACTTTATGATTGTCATTTTTGTTGTTCTTCGTGTTTCACAGCCTAAAATGGCTGCCGGTTCTGATCCTCGTACATTTAAAGGCGATGGTGGCAAATAATTGCCATACCACAAGGAAAGCTTTGGTGGCGAGAGTTCTCCTCCTGGCAGGTCACACCAAGTCGGGTGGTGGGGGTTGTAGCCATGAACACTTTTCTAGCTAAACAAACATCCCCAGAGGATCGCCTGTTCTCCGTGCAGGCTGAGGGGCGGTATCAAGCACGTATAGCTTACGTGGCTGACAGCGATTTAACCTATTTTGTGCAGCCGTCACCACAACGTTGTAAATAAACAACACGTTACATGGTTTGATCACGTGGTAAGGCAGACAGATCCAAACACAACACAACGAGCCTTCAATAAACGTTTGCGAGAACACCAGACCCAAGGGCGAACCATGAAAAACACGAAAAAGATGGATTAGTGGAATATTAGAAACACTAGGAAACGTAACATTAGGAGAAGCCAGAAGAGGAGCACAAATATATAACTATATTTTCCGTCAACGCTGAAAGATAAATGATGAAGGAAAGAAAGAAATGAGATGATAAGAACAAGTACTCAAACTGCAAAACACAAGACAAATGTGTGTGGGTGTGGGTGCGAGCGTACACGTGTGTGAGCGTGCGTGCCTGTATCCATGCTTGAGTGTGTAGATGTAAGAATCATGAGCGGCGCAGGAAAAAGTGAAACACGTAATTAAAGAAACGAAAAGCTACAAAATGAACATAAGGAAAACATTAAAAAACGAGTCTTCGGGGGTGGAGAGAATTTAACCAAAAACTTGATAAACAGGATTCTGTTTTTGAAGAGAAGATGGAGAACACGGAGAAATTGCAATTATTCTAATGAGAGAAATTGAGTGAAAATTGGTGGGGGTGAAATCAGCGACAGACTGAAGCAGCACAAGACGTAGTCATGGTAACGAGAAACCTTCAATATAAAAATTTGAACTAGAAAAGAGATCCAGAAACAAATCTAAAGCGGAAACGTCATCGAAAATGAAGATAAAATAATCAATATTTAGAGAATAAATCTCGCGATGAGTGACCGTATGCTCTGTACTAAGGTGACCATATTTTTGAAATCCCATTCCGGGACGGAATAATTTTACTTCAATTTCCACCAATAAAATTACATTTCTTCTTGCTGTCATTTTCAAGTGAATAATACATACATTTTAAAACATCTAATAATATAGACCTACAATACGCTATCAGGATAATCAGGAGATTAAAAAATACACAGTGATACTCACTTAAATTGAAGGTGAAACAGAGATGATGTACTTTTCAGATGAGTGAATTTTCTGTAAAATGTCCTTCTTTGTATGCAGCATCTTATAAAATTCGACACATGTTCCCTCATAGTTCACTTTGGTGATCAACATGGCTTTTAATGTTTCAACACCTAGTTGTGTTTTATCATTTGTCCACAAACTGTTCATCAGAGAAAACACTCGTTCTGTTGCAGCATTTGTTCCAGGTAGACACAAAAAGAACTCTGCCAACTTCAGAATATGTGAAACGGGCACATGATTGTTTCCGAAGTGGGAAGCTAGTTCAACCCAACGCTGCCCTGGTCATGTTTTATTAAGACTCCACTCACTAATTTTTTGTGAAGTAACGAACTGTTTCATGTAGACATATTCGTCATACATTTCATTTTCTGGAAAGTCGACTGAAGGCACTGTTTGACTCACTAATGATGAAGACTTCTCAATATCTTCCCAATTTGGTGTTCTGTTCAGCATTACCCAGCTGTAAGACTCTAAGTTTTGAAAATTATTTGCAGCCCATTTCTTCAAATAACTTAAAGCTGTTTCATAAAATGAAGAAACACTGGCGTTAAACTTGTTCACATCATCACGTGGAAATCCTTCCATTTCCAGCTTTTTAAGGATTATCTGAACTCTTGATGGCAAGAAGCCGTCTTCCAGCTTGGACTCCAAGATAGCTTTCAACCTATTGATGTTGTCAATGACTTCAAATACAGTGACCATCTGTCCCTCTACTTTCTGCACTGCTTCGTGGAAAGAGGATGCCTGACTGTGAACCAAAATAAGCCATGCCTTAGACAGTGGGTTTTCAAAGAATTCCTGTATAAAAACTGGGCATCTGTCTTGAGATTGAAAATATGATTTTAGAGGCAGGAACATGTAAAGAACCCTTTCAACAGCAGGCAAGAGCGCAAGCCACCTAGTTTGTGCATAACCTAAAATCATCTGGAAGTCTGTGTCGACAAACTGACAAAACTCCTTGAGACTTTCAACTCTAACTGTGTATGATTTGAAGTACAGATACATTTTTGCAATAGTCATTTCAACATCAACAGGCAATACGTCTGCAGCTGCTCGAACAGTGTTGTGGAAAATATGGCAAGCACACCCAACACCTATCAAACTATGTCCAAGGTTTTCTTTTAGTTTTGTGAAAACATTGTTCTGTCCTTTTCTTTCAGCGCCCCCAAAATTAGAATTTGTGTTGTCTGCACATAATCCAACTACTTTCAGTTCTAAACCATTTTCAGTTAGACAGTCAATAAGAAAACTACTTACTATATCAGATGTTTCACCCGGCAATGACTTCAACTCTAATATTTTAACTTTCAGTCAATTATTGCGATCAAAGTATCTGACAAGCAAAGGAAAAATCTTGATTTCTTTGTGGTTGGAGGCATCTGTCAGTATGGAGATAAATGTTACGTTTTCTAGGTCACATCTCAACTCGTTTAGAGCATGGGGTGTGAACACATTCCGAATAATAGCTTCTGTTTTCGTACGTGAACAAGCAAATTTTGGTTCTAAAGTTACCTGAAGCAATTTTGATGAGCAGTCCATAGATCTAAACGTGTGATTGTGCATCACTGTATGATATGCAAAGGCACCTTCTGTAGCAGGTAACTGTTCTTCTTTGTCACCAACCTGTTCAGCTGGAAAAAAAATTGTCAACGACGAGCTTGATGCAGCAGTAGCGACGGCTCTCTTATGTTTATCACTATTTATGTGGCTCTTAATATCACCACGTCCACTATGGTTAATAGTAAACCCGGATGAACATATATTACATCTTACAGTGAAGTCTGATGACGATGTAGACTTTTTTTATAAAGGGTATTCCTTTTGTAAATCTTGATTAAAACTACAATTACTCTTCGGTGCCATTTTTTGCGAAAGTGAAAGTGAAAGTTAGTAACACAACGAATATATACGAGATTTAAAACTAGGAGCGCATTCTACTGTTTTGATATTAAACAAAATTGTCTACACAGTAACGGAATAATATTTTTTTTAATTGAAGAAATGTACGCCGTATACCAAAATGGCAAAATTGGTAAACGTTTGTGTCCCAAATTATTTTTTATCAAATCCGGGACAAAAGCTAAAAAATATGCCAAAATCGGGACAAAACCGGTACGGCAGCTAATCCGGGACAAAGATTCAAAAAATGTCAAATTCCGGGACTGTCCCGGACAATCCGGTACGAATGGTCACCTTATCTGTACTAAAAACAAGGACATTCACAAACTAAGATTGGAGTGGGAACAGCGATCTACAGCTGACTCTGTGCACCAGGAGACAAATAATAATAACTAAATATTATTCTAGAAGGAAACTTCCGAGGCAATAATTCAGCGAAACATAGGAGGAAGAGGTATGTACTACAGCACTCAGAAAAAATGACAAATAAACAACATAAAAAAACAAAGAACAATATATGGTCCGAAGCATGATCCGACCCTCTACTCATTGGCACTGCGCCTTGCCACGAGAAGCCGAAAGCTAGGGAACACTGCCACATAAAAAGGAAGGCAACGGTACTTGAAAATGTCGTGAAGTCGGATGTTTCGGACCGAAAGAGCAAAAAGTCAGAACTCAGCGCATATACGCCCACGTTAACGTTTTGTTTTAGGGGCGGATAATGAAGAGAAATAATCATTCTTGTTATTGGCAATCGAATCTTCTTCTTTTCTCTCTTCACTGATACCTAAAAGGTGTCGTTGTTTATATCATTTGTCGTTCTTCAGCTGCTCGAACTGTCTGAATTAGTGATTTTACTTTGTTGTTACATGTCTCTATCACTGCATCTATCCATCTTCTTCTTTTCTCTCTTCACTGATACCTAAAAGGTGTCGTTGTTTATATCATTTGTCGTTCTTGAGCTGCTCGAACTGTCTGAATTAGTGATTTTACTTTGTTGTTACATGTCTCTATCACTGCATCTATCCATCTTCTTCTTTTCTCTCTTCACTGATACCTAAAAGGTGTCGTGGTTTATATCATTTGTCGTTCTTGAGCTGCTCGAACTGTCTGAATTAGTGATTTTCCTTTGTTGTTACATGTCTCTGTCACTGCATCTATCCATCTTCTGCTTTTCTCTTTCTCACTGATACCTAAAAGGTGTCGTTGTTTATATCATTTGTCGTTCTTCAGCTGCTCGAACTGTCTGAATTAGTGATTTTCCTTTGTTGTTACATGTCTCTGTCACTGCATCTATCCATCTTCCGCTTTTCTCTTTCTCACTGATACCTAAAAGGTGTCGTTGTTTATATCATTTGTCGTTCTTGAGCTGCTCGAACTGTCTGAATTAGTGATTTTCCTTTGTTGTTACATGTCTCTGCCACTGCATCTATCCATTTTCTTCTTTTCTCTTTCTCACTGATACCTAAAAGGTGTCGTGGTTTATATCATTTGTCGCTCTTGAGCTGCTCGAACTGTCTGAATTAGTGATTTTCCTTTGTTGTTACATGTCTCTGCCACTGCATCTATCCATCTTCTTCTTTTCTCTTTCTCACTGATACCTAAAAGGTGTCGTGGTTTACATCATTTGTCGTTCTTGAGCTGCTCGAACTGTCTGAATTAGTGATTTTCCTTTGTTGTTACATGTCTCTGTCACTGCATCTATCCATCTTCTTCTGGGTCTTCCTCTTAGCCTTTTTCAATGCATTCTCAAGAAGAACGCCCTTGATGGTGATTGGTAAGGGTTCATTCTGACCAGGTGGCCAAACCATTTAAGTTGTTGTTTTATATATATGTTTGGCTGGGTTTTGTTCCTACCATTTTTCTTATGGTTTCATTTGATATTCCACCTCTTCTTGTGTTGTTTGTTACTTTTCTCAAGCATCGCATCTCACATGTATTGATGTTTCTTAAATGTGATTTAGAAAGGGTCCATGTTTGACTTTCATAGCACAAAGTTGGTATGAAAATGTTATTTATAATTTGTTGTTTAGCTGCTATAGAAATTGTCATCGAATAAACGCCAGAAAGAAAGAAAGAAACAGAACGAGGTGCATGTGTAGAGAACCTTCGAGAATGCACAAGTGAGACATTTATTTATAAATGCGGACCTTGAACCTACATTTGCCCTAGAGACATTTAACGTGATAACTTCTTGTCCTTGAAAGCAAAATAATACGCATGTCTGTCTTATCTACCAAAGTGGTATAAGATGACTTTAAAAAGACTAAAACGGCAACAAATTAATCAAACAAATGCCGAGGTATCCTAGCTGGGACAGTGGTAGATCGTAATCCGGGTGAGTGAGATAAGAGTTCTCAGTACTTTGGCTTGATAAGTTTACATTTTTCTGTATTTCGCTCTTCTGTATCTGGGCAAGACATAAAGTAACCTTCCGTTTGCTTACGTAAACACCTATGAGCCTAGATATAATTTTGGAAGGGATTGAATCGTGTGGAGTTGGATTTAAGATTTGTTGTCTTCCCTTTTCTTCTTCGCTTTCCTTTTTGTCTTCCTTTTTTCTTCGTCCTCGTCTACTTCTTCTTCCTCTTCTTCATCTACTTATTTTTTTCCTTCTTCGTATTCTTCCCCAACTCTCACATGTCCGGAGTTATTTTTGAATTTAGTTTCGTGTTAAATGTGAAAAAAACTCATGTGAAAAAAGCTCATGTGAAAAAAGCTCATGTGAAAAAAGCTCATGTGAAAAAAGCTCATGTGAAAAAAGCTCATGTGAAATAAGCTCATGTTAAAATGTGAATGTTGCAAGGTAGCACTAGGTAGCAAAGGTTAGAAGCCACTTGACAGGTTTTATTATTACGCTCTCATCGATGTCAGCCTGAAGTCATGTTGCCTGTTTGCCTTCATCTCTCCATCCATCTAGTGCGACGTTTGACAGTTATATATATCCAAGTATTTAATAGAAACTGGCGATGTGTTAATTAAACCCATACTAAAACTACGACAATAGAAAGAAGAAAAGAATTCTTAAATGTTATGTAGAGCCAGTCTTAACATGGGTATGAATCATGGACAATAGGACAACAGACAAGAAAATCACTGGAGTCTGTAGAAATGTGGTTTTACAGAAGAATGTTGAGAATACCATGGACAGCTAAGAACAACAATTAAAACGTTCTGAAAGAGGAAAAAGCAAAAAGAGAGCTCATATCCAATATTAGGAAGAAACAATCATCATTTTTTGCCATGCAATGAGAAGGGAACAGCTGGAATATTTTATGGCAACTGGGGAAATTGATGGACAAAGAGACAGAGGGAAGCAAAGAGAGAAGATACCAGAGAGCTGAATGGCTTGGCAGAAGGTTAACAACAGAAATGATAAATAACTGTCGAGATTGTAAGGAGTGACATGATCACCTACGCCAACAGGCATGGTACTTGATGATGATGATGGTGATGATGATGGTGATGATGATGGTGATGATGATGGTGATGATGATGGTGATGATGATGTTGCTGATGGTGCTGAAACTACGACTCCACAGTGTACATGGTTATTTTAAAATATAAAATATTCGCATCTTCGAGTTGAGCATGTATCCTACCGTATGGACCAGCTGGCTGGGAGGATCCAGCACTATGTTATATATAGACAGCTGTTCCGACCGTAATTGTGTGCTGGACTCCAAGAGGCAAGATATTAGGAATATATTGATCAATAAACTGAAGAACAATTGCTTCACGTCTGGGTGGACCCTGAAAGACTAGCTAAAGTTAGACAACACTGGTGATGGAATGAGCCCGAATCTACGTCAAATCTTCATACAGTCTCCAAATCATGTCGAACAGGTTCAATCCTGCTTCGGGCTATTTTTTTTTCTGTTGTTATTTATTTATTTATTTATTGTTGTGTCCGCCAGCTTTCACCTCTGGAGAAGTTCATTGAGACTAGGGACTTGCTTGCTTGTGTCCGCCAGCTTTCACCTCTGGAGAAGTTCATTGAGACTAGGAACTTGCTTGTGTCCGCCAGCTTTCACCTCTGGAGAAGTTCATTGAGACTAGGGACTTGCTTGCTTGTGTCCGCCAGCTTTCACCTCTGGAGAAGTTCATTGAGACTAGGAACTTGCTTGCTTGTGTCCGCCAGCTTTCACCTCTGGAGAAGTTCATTGAGACTAGGAACTTGCTTGCTTGTGTCCGCCAGCTTTCACCTCTGGAGAAGTTCACTGAGACTAGGAACTTGCTTGCTTGTGTCCGCCCGATAACTAAGGGAGTACACCTCTTCATCTTTTGTGCTTAAAATGACTTCTAAATGGGCACGTCTGCGTTGTGTTGTGGTTTGCAATACAACAGTGGTATTTGTGCCTTTCGGCTCAACACATCCGACTTCAGCACGTCATTTTTGAGTACCGGGTTATCTTCTCTCTTTGATACCTACTCGCTTGACCAGACTAGACAGGTTACTCTGTTATTGGAGTCACCACGGAGAGGTGGAGCAGGGTCTGGATGATTCTTATTCACCTCTCCTAGCGTAAGCCATCAGCTGTGGATCGCTGGCAACTTTTAGCTCTACTACTGTGAAGCACCACGGAGAGGTGGAGCAGGGTCTGGATGGTTCTGGTTCACCGATCCAGCCGCAAGCCATCAGCTGTGAATCGCTGACAACGTTCAGCTTTGCTGCTGTGAAACACACC
Source organism: Megaustenia siamemsis (assembly GCA_032433765.1). NCBI lineage: Eukaryota > Metazoa > Mollusca > Gastropoda > Stylommatophora > Ariophantidae > Megaustenia > Megaustenia siamemsis. The sequence continues at coordinate 85,234,575 of JAVIAB010000106.1, read as the reverse complement.
TTCGCCTCCAGACTAGGAACTGAATTTTGCATGTTAATCCGTTTTTCCCTCGCAGCCGTGTGCACAGGGGTCCCTCGCCGCATAGGCAGATTACCCTGATTACGGAGGTACTCATATTTTTTTTCCGTCGATGAGTAATTGACGCTTCAAACTGGGCCTCGCTGCCGAGACCAAGGGCGGTTGTCACAGAGAGAAATCATAAACAAAAATCCCAACTGGTGCAGCCGGAGTTTTAGCTCACAACCTTTCTGTCTCGAGATCAACTAATCCCTTTCTGTTGAATATTTGTGGAGTTGTATTTTTCCAGTGTTATAAACAAACATAGCTCTTCCTATAAATTGATTCGTTGATCTGTTGTCTCGGAAATTTTCCGTTCATGATAACATACATGTATTTGTCTACAGAGAAAGGAATCTGCTCCCTCCCACACCCCCCCCCCCCCCCAAAAAAAAACCCCCAGTAGCTGCAGATAACGTCCTCTGTAGCAACTGATATTTGTTGCTTTAACCTTGACACATGTAATCTGAACGAAGAGGAAGAAGTATAAATATCATCATCATCATCAAGTATCGTGCCTGCTGGTGTAGGTGATCATGTCTTTCCACAACTTTCGATCTCGACAAGTTATTTATTATTTCTGTTGTTGACCTTCTGCCAAGCCATTCTCTTAAGCTGTCTGTCTCTTTGCTTCCCTCTATCTTTTCGTCCCTCCATTTTTCCAGTTGTTACAATATATTCCAGCTGTTCTCTTCTCATTACATGGCCAAAAAATAATGATTGTTTCTTCCTAATATTGGAAATTAGCTGTCTTTTTGCTTTGGCCTCTTTCAGAACGTTTTCATTACTCTTCTTAGCTGTCCATGGTATTCTCAATATTCTTCTGTTAAACCACATTTCTACAGACTCCAGTGATTTTCTTGTCTGTTGTCCTATTGTCCATGATTCACATCCATATATTAAAACTGTTTCTACATAACATTTAAGAACTCTTTTTTGTTTCTATTGTCAAACATGGATTGCACAGTATCTTCCTCATGTTTTAGAAAGCTGCTTTTGTCTGAGCCATGCTGCATCTCATATCTGTTGTACATCTACCATGTGAGGTTAACATAGTACCCAGATATTTAAATTCATTTACCTGTTTTAATATTGTTCCACTTGTCTTTATTTTGCATTACGGTGATGTATTTTTATTTGTTACTACCATTACTTCTGGGTTGTTTTTTGTTGTTGTTGTTTTTGCTGTTAAGGTTGAGTCCTTTATTTTTGCTTTCCTTCACTATAATGTATAACGTTTCTTTTAACTCATTTTCACTCTTAGCGATTAAGACTGTATCATCAGATTACCTTAGATTTACCTCCAATTGTTATTCCAGGATAATTGTTATTCCCATGCCCCTTATGGATCTTAAAATAATTTTGCTATACATATTAAACAAATCTGGTGACAGCATACAACCTTGTCTAACACCTTTTTTATTTATTGAAACTTTTTTCTTATAGCCGCTGTTTGTTGCCAGTACATGTTCTATATTATCCTTGATCTTTGCTGTCTACGTTTATGCCTACAAAAATTTCGATCATTTCTTTGTTTTTTACTTTGTCAAATGCTTTCGTATAGTCTATGAAACATAGGTATAGATCTGTTTTCACCTCTGTGGTTCTGTCTACTAAAGATCTTATGATGTATATGGCATTGTTCGTACCTCCAGCTGTTCGTCATTAATTTCTGGACTGAATATGTTTCGCATGATAATTCTTATTAATATCTTAGTCGTGGTTATGGAAGGCCCGGTATCATTGCAAACGAATTAAAATGCACAATTTGCTCAACCGCTCATGCCAGTGAAATCATCCGAATTAACATCTCATCCCCCAAACAAAGAAAAGTAGCTGCAGTCCCCATCATAGCAGTTTCAGCACACTCCAAAAGACATAAGGCGAAACCATACAGAAAATGAACACAGCCATACGTTTCCCCATCATATATCATCATTCGTCGTAAGCATTGGGAACATCGAAACACGATTAATAAAAAAAAAACGGATGAATCACACAGCCCATGGTGTGCACAGAGCACTTAACTCAGTAGCTCTGGCAGCAAGCTGAACTTGGAGTATGAGGAAGCTGCAACAAGGAACACTTCAGATACAGCCATTAACGGTTCCTGTCGCCTATCCGCCATATTGACCGGAAGTTCACATTCTCCTGAAAATGTTGATGGTCATATTTAAAAATATATATATAGCGCTTGATGATGTTAGGACATCGGTTTTGTCTCCAAATCCGAACATATGAAACACAGTTATTCGTCGGATTATCCCCATCGTACATCGAACAAGAGTTCGTAAGCACTCAGTTCTCCCTGCAATGTGAATTTGTGAAATGATAAACCAGTTCTCAAGTCTACCCTCGATCTCACAGTAGCCCTCTTGAATCTAGACAACATCCCTCCTGATCAACATGAAATCCTGGAGTTACACCGGTGCTGCAAAGTCAAGAACAAAACTCCATCGTTTCGACCTTCATTGTAAGCATACGGTCAGTTTAGGGATATAGGATCGGCCATCATAATGACGTAGCACACACAACAATGAATGCGCCAACAAACGCCCGATTACTCGGTAATGCAGCCAACAACGCACGAAAAACCGTAACCATGGTGCAAAATCCCTAAAGTGAAACCTTCGATTGGCTTGGCAGAACAATCTGTATTAATAAGTTGTAACTTGTAAATAATTAGATCAAAAAATTCCAACGGCGGCCATTGAACAGCACGCAATATGATGACGTAAACCGCATATCAACTCCAAGGGGAAGATCGCATTCACAACATTTGACATGCTAAAGAGAAACATTGCCATGTGCACTGCTCAGTATCACCGACTCAACCCCTATAACTGGAACATCAGGTTGACTTTAACACAGAAATCTGCATTGGAGAACTGAAATTAATCAGTCCCCAAATGCAAATCCTGCAGCGGTCAAGAGAACGTAAACTCTATTTTACCATTTTGAAACCGGAAATTCCCATCTTAGAAATGTGACTCAATAGGCTTATTGTGCGATGATCATCGTATTTAAACGTACCAGATTTTTTTTTTGGTATGGCTATGATTATTGATTTGAGCAGGTCGTCTGGTAAATATCCGCTGTTGTAGATATCATTCAATATATTTGGTATTAATTCTATTCCAAAATCACCTATGGTTTTTTTTGGAATTTCAGTCTCTTCTTTAATTATATTATCTGGTCCATGAGCTTTTCCTGCTTTCATATTGCGCAAGGCGTCTTCCACTTCTTCTTTGAGTATTTCTGGTCCTTCCCCATTATCCTTAATATTTACTTATGTTTGTTCCTTATCATAACGCACTTTAAAGCATTCTGTCCATCGTTCCCTTATGCTTTCTTGTTCAACCAACAGTTCTCCTTTTTTTGATCTTAAACATCCAGTTTTTGATTGCGTTTTGCTGCCTGTTAATTCTCCAATTTGTTTGTATATAGCTTTGGCATCTCCTTTTTGTTGCGTTTCATTCTCTTTTCATCGCTGTTTTAGTCATGCTTCTTTTGCTTCTTTGCATTTTATTACAATTTCTTTCTTTAATCTCTTATACTCATCTTTGTTATTCATATTTCTTCTTCTTGTATCCATCAGCTGTAAAATGTCATCTGCCATCCATTTCTTTCTTGATTTTGACCTCACTGGTGGTAGAAACTCTTTTGATGTTTGTTGCATTGATTCTTTTAGCATTTCCCACTGTTCATCAATGCTTTGTATCATCTCTATTGCATTGTACCGGTTCTGAATTGTGATTTTATATTTGTCTTGTAACTTCTTGTCTGATTTGAGTAAATATAAATTTAACTTGATGTTAACTGGGGCTCCTTTTGCTGCTTTTAAATTTATTCTAAGCTTTCCCACAACTGGTCATCATCATCATCATCATCATCGAGTGCCGTCTCGCAACGAAGGTTGGCTACCATGGATTCCACTCAGTTTCTTGCTTTGATGGTGCAGGCTGTCATAGATTGACTTGTCAATCTTTTGATGTTACTCATCCATGTCAGTCTTGGTCTGCCTCTTTTACCTTGTATGTTCCCTTCCAATATTACTTTTAGTAGGATGTTGTGTCTTTTAACGTGTCCCAAAAATTTCATTTGTCTTGTCCTAATTGTATTTAGTAGTTCTCTTTTTATTTTTAGTTGCTTTAAAACTTCATCATTTGTTTTCTCTTCTTTCCATACAATTCTACCTATTCTTCTGTAAATCCACATTTCAAAGGCTTCAATTTTCTCTTCTGTTTTCTTGTCTAATGTCCATGTTTCTGCACCCTACAGGAATATTGAGAAGATGTAACATTTTGCCATTCTTTGTTTCAGCCCTGTTGATATTTGTTTTGTTTTTAGTATATTTTTCATGGCATTAAAATTACTTTTTGCCATTCCTTTTCTTTTGTTTATTTCAATGTTACATTTTCCATCATTGGTTATAGGGAGGTCAAAAAGTAATGCACACCAATTTTTTTCTCGGCTAATAATAAAGATAGAAATATGAAATTTTGCACACTTGGAATATGACATGTTCCAATTATGTGCACCAAATTGCACAGCATTCTGAAAAATATTACGCAATCTATGAACCGTTAAAATGGAGCTTGTCAACAATGTCCGTTACAAACAGCGAATTGTCATAGAATTTCTGGTTGCGGAAAAAGAAACTGTGGCAAACATTCATAAACGACTGTGTGCAGTGTACAAATGTTCTGCAGTCGATAGGAGCACAGTTAGTCGCTGGGTTCAGAGAATTAAAGCTGCAGAAAGTGTACGAGTGGAGCTGCATGATTTACCGCGTTCTGGACGTGTTGCCTCGGCTACCAGCACAGACATGTTAAACCGGGCTGATGCCATTATTCGTAAGGATAGGCGTATCACTAGTCAGCAATTGGCATTGCAGCTTACAGTCAGCAAGGGAAGTGCAATCGCAATTTTTAAAACTCTCGGATATTCAAAGATTTGCGCTCGATGGGTTCCTCGGTGCCTAACAAATGATCACAGAGTTCAAAGGAAAACATTCTGTTCTGAATTGTTGGAGCGTTTCGGTGTTGAAGGAGAAATGTTTTTGTCCAAAAATTGTTACCGGTGACGAAACGTGGGCACATTATTATGTGCCTGAAACAAAAATGCAGTCAATGGAATGGCATCATCCGCAGTCACCAAAAAGAAAAAATTCAAAATATCTCCATCAGCCGGAAATGTGATGATCACTGTCTTCTGGGACATTGATGGTGTGATTCTTGTTGATGTAATGACAAGAGGTGAGACAATCAACTCGACAGCTTACATCAATACACTGACAAAACTCAAAAATCGGTTCCACAGAGTTCGGCCTAATAAGCCATCTGCAGATTTGTTGCTTCAACATGTCAATGCACGCCCTCACACAAGTCTGGTAACACGGGAAGCAATCAACAAATTTGGTTGGACTGTACTGCCCCATCCTCCTTACAGCCCTGATCTGGCTCCCTCAGATTTCCATCTGTTTGGACCACTCAAAAAATTCCTGCTTGGGAAACACTTTGACAATGATGAGGATGTGATCCGTGCAGTTAAAAAATGGCTACGCGAGCAGGACAAAACTTGGTACAAACGAGGCATTCATGACCTAGTTTCGCGTTGGCGTAAGGCAATACGCTTGGACGGAGATTATGTTGAAAAATAGGTAGTGTAAAGGGGATGTTCAGCTACAATCTGTGAAAATTTCACACATTTTGCCCGAATAGTTTCCGAGAAAAAAATTGGTGTGCATTACTTTTTGACCTCCCTTCAGTATGTCCAAGGTAGTTGTAACTCTGAACAGTCTCCAGGTCTATTCCTTAAACTGTGATATTTATTTGTAGGTCTTGAGAATTTTTTTTGTTTATGATCATAGTTTTAGTCTTTTTGATATTTATATCTAGTCCATATTTTTTTATTGTTATGTTTATCACATTAAGCAATTGTTGTAGATCTTTAAGATTTTCTGCTAGTAGAACAGTATCATCAGCCTATCTTAGGTTATTGATTATCTTTCCATTAATGTTAGGTCTGGCATCTCTGAGATGTTTTTAAAGATTTGCTCAGTGTATAGATTGAACAAGTTTGGTGATACGATGCATCCTTGTCTTACTCCTCTTTTTATATCAATGGGTGTAGAGTTCTCCTTGTTATAGTTTATTATTGCTGTTTGCTCCCAGTACAAATTACATATTAGCCGTATGTCTGTGTCATCTAGATTTATATCCTTTAGGCAATCTATAAGTTGGTTATGGTGTATTCTATCGAAAGCTTTGGTGTAGTCTATAAAGCAGGCATATATTGGTTTATTTACTTCTGTGTACTTTTAAATTAAAGTTCTCATGCTAAAAAGGGCTTCTTTTATGCCGTTGTTTTTCAGGAATCCAAAATGTTGCTCATCTAATTCAGTATTGATTTTATTCTGAATCTTACCCTGTATAAATTTTAGTAAAATTTTTGTTACCTGGCTCGTTAGGCTTATTGTTATAAAATCACTGCATTCAACTGCACCATTCTTTTTAAGCAATGCCATGAAAGTTGATGTTTTTAGTTAATTTGGTATGTATCCTGTATAGTATATGTCTGTGATCACCTCAATGCCAAAATCTTCTAGTGCCTATGTAATCTTTATCTGTATATTGTCAGGTCCTGCTGCTTTTCCCTTTTTAATTGTTTTTATAGCCTTTTCAACTTCAGATTTCAGGATTTTGTAGTTGTATGTACATTTTATTAATGACTTTTTTGATCCTTTCGTCATGAAATAATTATGTTATATATTCTTGCCATCTATCTATTATATCTTTGTTGTCTGTTAGCATTCTTCGCTCTTTGTTTGCAATACATCCGCTTCCTTGCAGCTTTTTTGTCTTTATTAGTCATTCTCTTTATTTATGTGTGCATCTCTCTTAAGGTTTGTTTACTTACCATAGTTTCGACTTCTAGACATATTCCCACATCTGATACATCATCACTATTGCAGTCTGCCCCTGGTCTAGTTCTCACACACACCAGACTGTTTCTAAATCTGTTGTTTATCATTATGTAATCAATTTGATTACGTGCGTTGTCTCCTGGGATTTTCCATGTCCACGGACATCTTGGATGTTATTTAAACCAGGTGTTTCCTATCATCATGTTGCGTTTCTTGCCAAGTCAATAGGTTTGTCACCTATTTCATTCCTCTCGCATAAGCCATAATAACCAACAACCTCCTCAACTTGTCCCTTTCCTACTTTTGCGTTGAGATGCCAGTAGTAAGGAATTCTTTTATATGTGCGCCAAAAGTAAGGCCACATTTTATATAGGGCCTATATAAAAAGTGTCTGAACATTTTTGTCTGAATGGTGCTGCACATTTTTTTTGTTCGGCTTGGCGGTGGCCTGTGACCCCTCCGGCCGGTGACCTGTGACCCGTGACCCGGTGATTAGCGCTGGCGCTGCTGTGGTTGTTCGGTTGACGGGCGTCTCGTGATGTAAACGCTCGTGATTATCCGTTGCTATTGTTATGGAATCAAATGCTGACGGGTAGCGGTGACCTTGTTAGAGGGAACTAGGAAAAATTAAAACGCATGTTCAAAAAAGGGAAACATGCTGACGCGTGTTCTCTCTCCTCACTTTATTCTTTATAGGTTTTTAGTGTTGGTCCAATGCTTCACTGTAACACGTGTTTAAATATCAAAAAATAATTCGATAAAATGCCTCCTTTAACCTGTATCACAGCGTCACCTTCGCCCCGTCAACATTCCGTGTTTGTATTATAAACTGTCATCATCGTTGTCGTCATGTACCGTCATCAATACCATACCCTCATCAGCATCAACAAATACCTGTTGGTGTAGAGTGATCATCCACAACTTTCGATCTCTAACGAAATAATAAAAGTGAGAGTTTTGAAGTGTTATTCTTAAATAAAACATGCAGTCCGCCCGTATATAAGTGGGGCTATGAACTGGCCGGAACTTATATCGTAGGCCTCTATCAGCTGAACACATGACAAGTAACGCGTATATGACTGGGTTCACTGACCACCGGGGTGAAGGCGACGTGCTGTAAGGCAAATGTTTACTTTTAAAATCTATTAGCGTGTCGTGGTTTTAAAACTTGGGGAAAGCGGTATTTCAGGGGTGAATATGTTGTGTGTCATGTGTTTATATTTTGAGGAAAGGAGTACCTGATTCAGTGGTTATCTCGGGCGTAAGTGTGGTTGAGTATTATCCCTTAAGGTATCTGTGTGTTGATATCGGATGACCATAAGACCAGGTGTGGAAATTTAAATAACGTGTTGGTTGTGATGATTTTAAAAATGGAGAAAAGGGGTGTTTTCCCTTTTGATTGTTCGTCTCATCATCATCACCACCAACATGTGCTCTCTCTCTTTCTCTCTCTCTCTCTCTCTTTCTCTCTCTCTCTCTCTTCAGATTCAAGTTAAAACAAGTCAAATAAAACAAATACTTTCTATATTTAATTTCACAGCTTTTTTAACAATACAGCAGAGAACAGATATTTAAAAATATATTACTGTCCGGTTGATGAATTTATTAATTTTAACCGTCTGGGCTTCCTCCCTCCTGTTTTGGTGGTACTGTCTGTTGTTGTTAATGTCTATCAAACACAGTTGCATAGGTAGGTTGATTAGCCTTCAAAACACAAACCTTGATCAAAGATGGAATAGGTAATTGGTGACTCTTTTGAATCACCCGGGGCATCCATGATGACTGCAGGATCTTTCGTCTGGCTAACAAGAGGTGTCGTATAGTTGAGGTTCTGGTTAACAAGAGGTGGCGTGTAGTTGAGGTTCTGGTTAACAAGAGGTGGGGTGTAGTTGAGCATAAGCGGATAGAATTTCATCTCGTCCCTCAACTAGCGTGATAAATTCCTCTCTCGAGAGTGTTATCCCAGTTCTGGTAGGAAACTTCAAAAAACTCTCACTGCTATATGTCCTTATGTTTATCAATGGTCTGTTACAAAAAAACACAAACTGAGACTGCCTTAACGCCATCCTTTGACAATGGATTATATTCTCATTACCACGTGACATGAAAATGCGCTGATCCCAAATATCAAACGAAGTTGGCATATTCACGCTACACGACTCCACATTCAAAGAAAACAAACACAAACCACTCGGTAACAGACGCTGGTTATATGTGTGTGTGTGCATATACATTGTTCGACTGAGTTTTATTCCTCACTGTAATCATCGGTCAAGGACCGTCTATTTATAGTGACTAATGCAATACGTTATCAGGCGTGTTGAGACATGTTCAGTGATGATCCCCCACCTCGGAAGTGACCCCTCGGACTGAACCAAGGGCTACTGTGGGAAATCCCCAGCTGACCTGGCCGATGATGTGTAAAATAATTGTGTATGTATGTGTATATAACAATTCGGTCTCAGGTAACGCGCACTGAGACTAGGAAACCCTGTAGTGTTTATATAGGATGTAGATTTTAAAATAGGTGTGAGTTAAAGAGGGGAAACCTCGCGTGCTGACCTAACATCACTTGTTGTCACTGTTAACTCAAATCACATTCAGCGTCGTCAAGGAGGGAATATATATATATATATATTTTTTTTTTTTGGGTGGTACAATCACTAAAGTGTCATTTGTGAAGATGTATCCCCAATGGAAACACCCGTTCACAGCTCTGATAGCCGGGTCTACTGGGTGTGTGAAAACGGTATTTGTGCAAAAGTTTATACAGAACCTTCACGAGTTAGCTGTCCACGTACCGGAGGAAGTTATATGGTGTTATGGGGAATGGCAACCGACATACGAGACTATGGGGTCAGTGAGATTTATCGAGGGTCTACAAGACATCGATAAATTGGAAGGTGGTAAGAAGAGAAGACTGATCGTCATCGATGACTCGTTGTCGGAGATGGACGAGAAGGTAACAGAATTATTCACCAAACGTAGTCATCACAGAGATATTATTGTGATGTACATTGTTCAAAACCTATTAAGGAAAAAATAAGGAACATCGAACCATAAGCCTCCATATACATTATTTAGTCATTTTTAAGAACCCGAGAGACGGAAATTAAATTATCAATCTGTCTAAACAAATGTACCCACGACAGGTGGGGTACCTCCAAGATAGTTTTAAGGACGCGACAGCGTCTCCTCATTGTTAATTATTGATCTTCGTCAGGATACACTGGATCATCTTAGGTTGAGAACAAAAATATTCCCAGGGAGAGACAAATCGTCTACATGCCAAAGTAACAAAAAAGTGCGATGCATCACTTAGACGATACGGTGAAATGTTGAAATGTATGCACGCCTCCACACCGAGTGGTTTAAGAGCCATATTAAAAACAACCTCTCCCAAACTCATTAACTTTTTGTGCGAGTGTTGTCATAACATATTAAAGGGTAATGTTAGACTCACTCAGCGACAGAAGTGCGAGCTACGTCGACACAAGAACAAGTTGAGACTTCTCACTAAAAAGAAGTTGTGGAAAGAGATTCTACAAACCGGTGGGTTCATAGGTGCTTTGATCCGACCTATATTAAGTGTTCTCGGTGGAGTACTAGGTGCGTAATAATGGTCAAAAAATTATTTTGATGGATCCTCGATTGCTCGAGGCTCTGAAACAGACTACTAGCACGTATACCCCACCCGAGGCGATCAATGACAACTTGAGAGATTTAGATGATGAAATGCAACGTATCCTAGTCCGCGATGATTTATCACCCGTTGATAAGGCCAGAGTGTACCAACGTGCTCTGCATCAGTATTTAACTAGATTGGAGCAGTATAAACGACGGTCATTGGGCTCGGTCGATCTCATTCAACACAACACGTCAACAGAAAAAAACACCTTCTCCACCAAAGGCAGACCAAGACACCAGCAGCGGAAACCCCAAAGATAGGTAATGAAAACACTCCGCCCGTAACCACGTATAAACTGAGACCTAAAAAGAAAGAGCGGAATCCCAACACCAAAATGGGAACGGTGGAGAAAATATTGAGACGTCATTACTTTTACCCTAGTCGTCCAGGGGCGTATAGTGGTGCAACGGCCTTGCAGCGTAACACCAAACTAGGACTTAAAGAGATCAATCGGTGGTTGAGACATCAGGATGACTATACCCTTCATAAACCAATTCGTCGCAGATTTGAAAGGCGTCCCATTATAACGAGTGGACCCCAACAGCAATATCAGGCAGACACAATTGATTTCTCTGCGATCAGGACTCAATAAGAGTAGGATTCCAGACTCCCACATGAAGTCAGCTGTCAGGTTAAGTGTGTTGATCGCCTCCACAGACAGAACATCACATTTAGAGTCTGCCAGATCCACTCTGACTGAACACCCGTTAATACGTTGCACTGTGTTTTGCGCCAATGGCCCAGTGCATCCGATTTCAGCCAGCATTTTATTCAGGTTCGCTTTCCTTAGCCTTTGATTGTCCCCAATCTTCCTGCAAGGCAGCAGATTGTCTTTTCTGTAGGGGGATTCTGCCCTTAGATGGTCTGCCCTCCCGGGTTTACGAGCACCATCTGCCCGAGTCACTAGAGGTGACTAACACAGACATGCACACATACAGATATGAGATTTGAATAACCCAGACATGTACACAGCGAATACGAGACATGACTAACACCGACACACATCAAGATATGAGATATGACTAACACAGACATACACGCGAAGATATGACACTTGACTAACATAGACATGCACACAAAGATATGAGATATGACTTACACAGCCATGCACACACAAGGATATGAGATTTGTCAAACACAGACATGCACACACAAAGATATGAGATATGACCAACACAAACATGCACACAAAGATGTGAGATAACCCTAACCCAGACATGCACACACAAAGATATGACGCATGACTAACACAGATGCACACTAAGTTATGAGATATTACTAAACTCAGACGCACATAAAGATATGTGACATGATTAACACGGACACACCAAAATATGAGATAAGACTAACATGACACACACCTAGAGATGATGGATA
>JAVIAB010000106.1:85130025-85217525 GCA_032433765.1 Megaustenia siamemsis | reverse complement strand
TTGTGTCCTGGCGGACACCACGTCTGCATCTGCCCTCGACTCAAGCTCGAATGAATTCTATTCTGCCCTTAGCCTCGACTCAAGCTCGACTGAATTATGTTCTCCCCTAGTTCTTTCTCTTCAATTTCGTTCACACCTGTCCCTCGCCTTGCACGCTTTTCTACCAATTCACCGCGCCCTAATTACATCTAGTGTTCCCATTATCTCCCCTCTCAACATCTCCTTAATTTTCATCATTACGTCCCCTTGACCACATCTCCCACCTATCACTCTTCTTCACCACCTTCCTACCCCTTTTAGTTATTTATCCATCATAATAACTAATGTGTCCTATCATCTTCTTAATTTTCACTCTAACTTCTAATCGGAGCTGCCTTCACAATTTCCGTCAGGACCTCTATCTCTATTACTCCCCCTTTTTTAACATATTGTCTCCGTTTGTCTGTATTTTCTTCTAGTTCACAGACCTCATATATGGGCCCTATGAAATCTGTAGACTAGGTATCTGTCTCTTGTCTATCTCTCATCGTCACCCTTTCTAATCTCTCACTATTCCTATTCCTACATTGCTCATTGCAATATTCTCTTATTGTTTACACAATATTTCTTTTTTGTGTAGCCTAAATTCCACCGGAACACACTGCCGGGACTACACCTCTCTACTTTCCTCGTTCTCATAGGCTCCTACTTGTTGCCTACTTACTCTATGTAGCCCAATTCTTTCGATTGGTACTTCGCTACATCTCCTTTTCCTTTCTGTAGCCTAATTAATCTCAGACTAGTACTCCGCTACCACTTCAACTGTCTCTACTCTTCTGTCGTCGTCTCCAGTCTCTTTCACCTAATATACTCTACCTCCATCTCCTATTTTGTACTCTTAACTATTATTTCTGTGTTCTATAATTCACTATTATTCTATTCTTGTTCAACCAGTCCCTACCTAGCACCATCATTCTATTCATTTTCCTTATTATTACAAACTTTTGTTGCCGCCGCCTCCACAATTTATGATCTAATATCTCCATTCATCCTTCGACCTATAATTATCATATCTTCGATGACCTTTCCTCTCTCTATATCCATAATCATAAATTCGACTCTCTTTTCGATAACTTTTCCTATTCTCTCTATACCCGTAATCATAAGTTTGACTCTCTTGTATCTCGTCTAGCTCCTTATATAATTTTTCCTCTGACTCTCTTGTTAATCTTTCTATGTCTGCTGCTGTTAATTTCCACAGACCCTCCTTTGTTTCTCTATTTCCTGTGTCTTCTATTTTCTGTGCTTTCTCTGCGTTATTCATTTCTATTGATTCTATTCTATATGTTTTCTCTACTGTATGTATGGGACTTGGCAACATCCTTTCTATGTTAGCCGTGAATTTCTCAATCATCTTTAATAATTCACTTCCACTATCTTGCTCCTGGATTTCTTTGTCCCCTTTCATTTCCCCTACTAATAAACTTCCGTTATTATCTATCTGTGTTCCCTTATCCTCTGTGTTTGTTTGTCCATCTGTCATTGTCCACTTATTCTTTGCTTCTTTCTCTACCATTTGTGTCGCACTATCTCTACATTCAGTTATTTGTGTTTGTGTACCTTTTTCTTCTTTTTTCTTCTGTCTAACTATCTCCTCGTCCGTATCAACCCCTGCATCAATATATTTTCTCATGTCCCTATCTGCTAACCTTGTCTGTGTTTCCCTTGTCTCATGTGTCTTCCTTACTTTCCTACTCTTGTTTGATTTCTTAGAACCTAACTTTTCTAATTTACTCATATCATTTTCATCTGCTGTCAAAAATTCTTCATTGTCTTCTGTATCTGCTCTTGTGTCTGTTGTCCTAATAAATGTATTATGTTCCCTAATTCTCTTGTTTATACTGATACTATATAATCTATCTTCTATTTTATTATGTAGTCCCTCTCTTCTTACTCCAATACTATTTACATATAATGGTTTTATCTTTTGGTTGTCTTTCTGTCTCACTTGTATGGGTGTAAAAATATCTACCTTTATTCTATCATTAGCTATATTATGTTCCTGTCTTATAATATTATTCACTATCTCACTATTTCTATATAATATTATAGCTTTATTTCTCTTGCTTATATTTAATATGAATTTACAATACATGATTTGACCAAATTTACCAAAATATTCTCTAATCTGTCCTTCTGTTATGTCCTTCCTCAGTCCTGTAACTATTATCTTACAACTATTTGTTTTGGTTGCCATATTCTATTGTCTATACACTTTATGTCCTCCTCTGATATTCCTTTAGCTTATTTCTCTCACTTCCTCCTATTGCCTAATTCAATCTATCAGTTAAACATGGATTCAATACATCAGTCCCAAATGAGTTCAATATTCTAACACTTTTTCTTTCCACTTCAATATCCCCAAAATTTTTCAATCAATAATTTCTCTTTTCAATGCCGAATCACAATTTTACAATTCAGTACCTCACAAAAAAAATTTCAATCAACCATTTTACCATTCAGTAGCTCAAAAATGTTTCATCAACAGACCAATATTTTGTATAGTCCATTCAACATCACAATTTTACAATTCAGTAGCTCAAAATGTTTCATCAACAGACCAATATTTTGTATAGTCCATTCAACATCACAATTTTACAATTCCATAAAAATTCCAATCACTGGACCAGCAATAATTGTTCTATTTAATACAGAAGTTACAAATTCTACACTTCCATATAACCAATTAACAAAAAAAACATTCCAATCACTCACCCAGCAATAATTTTCTATTCACTATAGAATCACCATTTTACAATTCAACCTAAAAAAAAATCAATTAATTGATCTGCAATAATTTTTTTTTTCTTCTATTCCACTATCTCCGTCTGTTTGTCCTTTGCGTTGTGCCCTATTTCTCGCCCTATTATTGACTTAACATCCCCTCAGGCTTATAATGTACTTCAATAATCTTTAGCACCAACACAGGATCACCTTTATTCAATTTGAGCAACATGTGCCGTTTAACTTACTCCTGTATAATAATTTCCCCTACAACAATGTTCAATTTATTAGTACACTTTATGTTGAATACTTATTGATTTGCCATGTTATTTATATTGTGGTGATCGAACACAAAATTTTTACATTACTCACAAAAATTTTCAATTCAATAGCAAAAAAAAAAAAAATTTTAGTTCACTACACCAGAACTTTCCTACAAAAATTGTTAATTCAACACTGAGGAACTTCCTAATAAATTACACCAAGGAGAATGTCAATTTAATACATAAGAAACCAATTTTCAATTCCATATACCAAAAAAAATTTTCCCCTTCAATACATCAGGGAAACAATTTCCCAATTCACTACACAAGGGAACCTAATTTTCCAATTCAATATAGGAGGGCACAAAATTTTCCAATTCAATGCACAGGGAACAAATTTTCCAATTCAATATCCAGGGAAAACAAAATTTTCAAATCCAATTGCTCAGGAGAAGAATTCCCATTCATCATCCAAGAAAAAAAAATTCAATTTAATATGGAAGCAACAAAATTCCACTTCAATATGCCAGAAAAATGTCCAATACACAAGCAGTTTTTCAATTCAATACACCACTAATTTTTTTTTCCCAGTTCAATCCACAAGAAAATGTTCATTTCAATATACCAAAAATATATTCAATTCATTACACCAGCAATTTTTAAATTCCATATACACAAAATTTTCAATTCAATATTAGCCAATATTCAATTCATTACACAAGCACTTTTTCAATGTAATACCCCAATAATTGTCATAATTAAGTTATCTATTCAATACACAACTTTCCCTTTGTTAATACACACTGAACACTCAAGAACACAAAAAAAAAAAAATTGTCTTTTTATTAATTATGTACTTAATTAATTCTTACTACTCCTGTGTTGATGTTGGCCGCTTCTGTCGCTGCTGTTGTGGACGTTGGTGACCGTTCTGCGCAGGTCGCAGGTCCAATTATGTAGACGGGGATTATTGCTTCTTCTCTAGCAATCACTATCTGGTCATTTTACTGCAACATCTGGGGCATGGTACACTCAGGATCAGGCTTCACGCCTTCTCGTGGACTGACTTCGCGTTGTGTTTCTGTACTCGACACTCCAGACTCGTTCGTCGCAGGATCAGTCACCCTTCCAACACAGCAAGTAACAACACCAGGAATAATAAACAACAGTTTAATACATTAACAGATTGCACATACTGCCATGGCGTCCGCCACTAAGTCATGTATGATAACCAATTGTAAACAAGAACTTCTCTGGACAGACTTACTGGTGCATCAATAACACTTCACAATGATATGATTCACACCCCATGTTCACACCTTACAGCTAACTGCTGTTGACGATTTCTACAAAGGCACCTGGCACACAGCCCACAGTGCATATGAACACTTTACTCCTACTGAAAGATTCGAATCGATAATCACGGCACACAGCCGATAGTTCTCCTGAAACCTTAACACTGATGAAGGCCTCTAGTTATTTGATAACGGCACTCAGCCGACAGTCACATTGAACTCTTGCTAATAATGAAGAGTCCTATATGATAATCACGGCACTCAGCCGATAGTTCATCTTGAAACCTTAATACTGATGAAGGCCTCTAGTTATTTGATAACGGCACTCAGCCGACAGTCACATTGAACTCTTGCTAATAATGAAGAGTCCTATATTGATAATCACGGCACTCAGCCGATAGTTCATCTTGAAACCTTAATACTGATGAAGGCCTCTAGTTATTTGATAACGGCACTCAGCCGACAGTCACATTGAACTCTTGCTAATAATGAAGAGTCCTATATTGATAATCACGGCACTCAGCCGATAGTTCATCTTGAAACCTTAATACTGATGAAGGCCTCTAGATTCTGTCCTAATGGCACACAGCCGACAGTTCACTTGATATGTATTGTCTACATTAGACGAATTCTAAATTCTGTCCTAATGGCACACAGCCGACAGTTCACTTGATATGTATTGTCTACATTAGACGAATTCTAAATTCTGTCCTAATGGCACACAGCCGACAGTTCAACTTGATATGCATCGTCTACTGATGAAGATTTCTAAATTCTGTCCTAATGGCACACAGCCGACAGTTCAACTTGATATGCATCGTCTACTGATGCAGATTTCTAAATTCTGTCCTAATGGCACACAGCCGACAGTTCATCTTGATATGCCTTGTCTACATTAGACCTAGTTGCAATTAACTAACTTAGCTATCTCTCACTTGATGACTAGCCTGTTACTACGATCATCAGATCACTAGTTGTTTTAATCTATCTCTACCGTAACTTAGTGACTCAACTATCTAGTTCGACTACTGGCCACACACTAACCTGTAACCCAGAATCTGTTTCATACTGTTCCTTGCCCACAGTCTCGTTGTGTCCTGGCGGACACCACGTCTGCATCTGCCTCGACTCAAGCTCGAATGAATTCTATTCTGCCCTTAGCCTCGACTCAAGCTCGACTGAATTATGTTCTCCCCTAGTTCTTTCTCTTCAATTTCGTTCACACCTGTCCCTCGCCTTGCACGCTTTTCTACCATTCACCGCGCCCTAATTACATCTAGTGTTCCCATTATCTCCCTCTCAACATCTCCTTAATTTTCATCATTACGTCCCCTTGACCACATCTCCCACCTATCACTCTTCTTCGGAAGAAAAAGAAGAAGAAGAAGAAAAAGAGAAGTAAAAGAAGAAGAGGAAGAAAAAGAAGAAGAGAAGAAGAAGAAGAGGAAAAGAAAAAGAAAAAGAGGAAGAAAAAGAAGAAGAGGAAGAAAAAGAAGAAGAAGAAGAAGAAGAAAAAGAAGAAGAAAAGAATAAGAAAAAGAAGAAGAGGAAGAAAAAGATGAAGAAGAAGAATAAGAAAAAGAAGAAGAAAAAGAATAAGAAAAAGAAGAAGAGGAAGAAAAAGATGAAGAAGAAGAAGAAGAAGAAGAAGAAAAGAAGGGGAAACTTTTGAGAGCCAGTTTTGCGAGCCATAAACTCGGGGGTGAGGGAAGAGCAAACTATGCTGTGGTCGGTGTTTGGGAAACTATCCCCCCACTTGGAGCTTGTCTTTATTTGTCAAATGATAGTTATATATGCCGTTGTCGGGGTCTCGCTGTTCAATTTGACCACCGAAAAGCCAGACGCAAAGGACGGAAAAGTGTGGATAGTCCTAATGAGCAGCTATTTGGGGTACATGCTACCATATCCAAAGTTGGAGAGGAGACGGTTAATCAAGTAAGATGAGTTATGTCACCCTACCCAGCAATGCTTCTATGGAGATTTTTAAGGATAATAATCCAGGCCACTTTTTCGTTAAACTCCCTCAGACCATTGACATTTCGGCGCAGTATGAGATCGCGCTGGTGGAGTTACAGTTTCCGCTTATTTTTTTTTCAATGTAAAAGAGGGTGATGTCTGAATTCGTTACGAACCTCTCGCTAACAACAAAATTCGCAGCGTTAGATCTCCATTTACCGTAACCCTGGCACCGGGGTTATACAAGATAACCTATGCTTTCATCGGCGCGTTGAATGCGTTGATCATAAAAGAGGAGGAATCAAGGGCGGGTGTAAAATCGGCAAACATGAGATTCCTTTACGCAAAAGAGGTGAATGAAGCCATCTTGAAACTCTACGAAAAATGGGTCAGCGTTACCATAAGCGACACGCAGCTCCCGATATCTACAGCGTAGGCGCAATGGACTTGGATAGTGTTGCGAAAATGTCTACGGCTAGTGTGATCTCGTTTCATCCAGACCGGTCGGGGATGTATGGTACCTCTCCTCAGGAACGTGCCTGTTCTCAAAGGAAATCACACTGTGGTGTTTTAGATCTACGACAAGCCTCACTACGTCCCCCTGAGCAGATTTTCCTTCGACACCGTAGAAATTCTTTAAACCAACCACCACGAAAAAACCATCCCATTCACCAGCGGGACGTCGGTGCTAAAGGTACACTTTCAAATGAAGAAACATCTCGATCTGGTATAATGGTGAGACATACACCCCCTTCATTGCGATGTTGAGTTATACGAAGACTTTTACTACTGTCATGCGAGTGATGGAATGCCAGTGTTTATAGGAGGTCGAAATCATAGCGGTCGAGGAATCGGTAGTTTCTTTGGGGGAAACGGGAGGGCTATTTCACCCTGGTTAAAAACGGGTGGTAAGGCCTTGCTCAGAGAAGGATTGTGGACCGGTCTGCAGGTCGCACAAGACGCATTAGCCGGGAGAAATGTCGGTGAAGCTTTCAAAGAACGAGCTAAGGAGGCCGGAAAGCGGTTGATACACGGGGCCGTAGACCAGCTGAGTAGTAACAACCAATCAGGAAGTGGTTTACCACAAAGCAGAAAGCGAATTATGAAGGTACCTCCACCAGGAGAACCCGTTACCAAGAGGATAAAACCAACATCTAGACAGTTCCCCCTTCATTCGGTGTACAGCAAGAAGACGAAGACGAGGGTGGCAAAGGATATTTTCGATTAATAATGTCCCTCATACACCCCAAATCGTGTGAGAGTCTTCACTCTGGTTTGGATGTATTTAGCGTTCCACCCACACAGACAGCTCTAGACTCTGGTCAATTTATTGAAATTCGTCCGATTGCAGCCTTGTCGCATGGCACACCGATAGAGTTTTTCATTTCGGGAAACAGCGAGGAGTATCTAGATCTTTTCAATACGTTTTTGCATCTCAGGTTCATGATCACCCTCCCGAACGGGGATAGTGTACCATCGGATGTTGAGGTAGGACCAGTCAACAATTATCTTCCCAGTCTATTTTCACAAGTCGACGTATCTCTAAACGACACGTTGGTTACACCATCGGAGAATACCTATCCTTTTAGAGCGGTGTTTGAGGCCACGCTAAACTACGGGGAGGATGCGAAAACGGGATGCTTGACGGCCGCTATGTTCTACAAAGATACAGCGGGTCATCACGATGATAAGAAAGACAATGAGGGATTTCAAACACGGCGCAATTTGACTTCGGGTAATAAAGATGTTGAAGTGATGGGTCGTTTGCACTCTGATGTCTTTGTGCAGGATCGTTACATGTTAAACAGAGTCGATGTAAAGATCAAACTCACGCCCTCTAAGGATGTGTTCAACATCATTGCTCATGATAGGTCTGTGGGTTATAAGAGTGTTATCACCTATGCCATGCTCGTGGTCAGGAAAGCTAAGCTAAACCCAGCAATTTCTCTGGCCCACGAAAAGCCTCTTTTAAGCGGGAATGCTCGGTACCCGATCAAGACGGTTACCATCAAAACATTTTCCATCGCTAGCGGGATGTTCTCCTACAGTCAAGACAATTTATTTGTGTCTCAAACACCAACCCGTATAGTGATCGGTCTGATTACCGCCAGTGCCTTTAATGGTGTAATACCGCTAACCCGTTATATTTTCAACACTTTGGTTTGACTTATAGGAACCTGATGGTCGACGGGAGATGTATTTCCGGAAAGCCTCTATGGACTTCTAACGAAATCAATACGTGAGAGCCTTCTTTGGTACAAATCTGACCATAGGTCTGATTGGTAAAGACGCTGGGAATAACATTGATTATCGAGAGTTCAAGGACGGATTTTGGCTATTTGTATTATCCTCTCCTCCAGCCTACTAGACGAGTCCCACTTTGAGCTAACCACAAGCGGGCCCTTGTCAATAGAGCTCAAGTTCGCCGCTCCCACAACTACTCATCTACAAGTTATCGTCTACGCCGAGTTGGACTCAGTACTCGAGGTGTCCAAGACACGGCAGGTTCTAACAGACTTCACCGTTTGAGAGAAAGAAAATGAACACGGGGAGATTTACAACCTTTTGATGTCGGATATTTCGTTCCACGTTGTTCCCTTGTTAGTGTCCTTCCTCGAAACCACTTACCGCCCAGCAAAGACCCAACCGCGACTGCAGCTTTTGTTATAAACACCGATCCTGCCCACAAACCTGGTGAGCATTGGGTGGCCCTCTTTTACAACGATCTCGGATAATGTGAATATTTCGATTTCTACGGTTTACTTCCCAGACACATGGATGTGTTAAACTTTTTCGAGCGGAATTCACACGTCCCATTCGTCTACAATCCACGGGTGTTGCTAGATTTGTTTAGCAACACATGTGGTCTATATTGCGTTTATATATAATTTTTAAGTGTCGTGGCGCGAAGTTTAACAGAATTCTCATGCTTTTTTGGTCGAGACAACACATTAACGACCGTATCATTTATCGTTTGCTCACCCCGTGGATATTTCGGCTGGGGGGGGGGGGTATGGCTGCCCAAATTCATCAACCGGCCAGCAAGATATATATATTTTTGATAGACATTTAACACAGACAGTACCACCAAAACCGGAGGGAGGAAGCCCAGACAGTTAAAATTAATAAATTTATCAACCGGACAGTAAAATATTTTCAAATATCTGTTCTCTGCTGTATTAATAAAAAAAAGCTGTGAAATTAAATATAAAAAGTATTTGTTTTATTTGACTTGTTTTAACTTGAATCTGAAGAGAGAGCGAGAGAGAGAGATGAGAGAGAGAGTACTTGTGGGTGGTGATGATGATGAGACGAACAATCAAGAGGGAAAACACCCCTTTCTCCATTTTTAAATCATCACAACCAACGCGTTATTTAAATTTCCACACCTGGTCTTATGGTCATCCGATATCAACACACAGATACCTTAAGGGATAATACTCAACCACACTTACGCCCGAGATAACCACTGAATCAGGTACTCCTTTCCTCAAAATATAAACACATGACACACAACATATTCACCCCTGAAATACCGCTTTCCCCAAGTTTTAAAACCACGACACGCTAATAGATTTTAAAAGTAAACATTTGCCTTACAGCACGTCGCCGTCACCCCGGTGGTCAGTGAACCTAGTCATATACGCGTTACTTGTCATGTGTTCAGCTGATAGAGGCCTACGATATAAGTTCCGGCCAGTTCATAGCCCCACTTATATACGGGCGGGCTGCATGTTTTATTTAAGAATAACACTTCAAAACTCTCACTTTTATTATTTCGTTAGAGATCGAAAGTTGTGGATGATCACTCTACACCAACAGGTATTTGTTGATGCTGATGAGGGTATGGTATTGATGACGGTACATGACAACAACGATGATGACAGTTTATAATACAAACACGGAATGTTGACGGGGCGAAGGTGACGCTGTGATACAGGTTAAAGGAGGCATTTTATCGAATTATTTTTTGATATTTAAACACGTGTTACAGTGAAGCATTGGACCAACACTAAAAACCTATAAAGAATAAAGTGAGGAGAGAGAACACGCGTCAGCATGTTTCCCTTTTTGAACACGCGTTTTAATTTTTCCTAGTTCCCCCTAACAAGGTCACCGCTACCCGTCAGCATTTGATTCCATAACAATAGCAACGGATAATCACAAGCGTTTACATCACGAGACGCCCGTCAACCGAACAACCACAGCTGCGCCAGCGCTAATCACCGGGTCACGGGTCACAGGTTACCAGCCGGAGGGGTCACAGGCCACCGCCAAGCCGAACAAAAAAAATGTGCATCACATATTCAGACAAAAATTTTCAGACACTTTTTATATAGGCCCTATATAAAACTTAGGCTATTCAAATCAAATGTACTATCAACCCTTACGTATGCGTGTGAAAGCTGGAAAACAACAAGAGATATAGAAACAAAGTTGAACGCATTCGAAAATAAATGTCTAAGGAAAATACTTGGTATAGCATGGAACGAATTCAAAACAAACGAGGAAATTAGAGAAATCGCCAATCAACCACTAATATCTTCAGTAATAAAGAAAAGACGATGGTCATACGTTGGACATGTGATGAGAAGAGATAATAATCGAATAGCAAAGCAAGCCCTCATATGGGAAACAACAGGTAAAAGAAAAAGAGGAAGACCCAGGGAGACACTGAGAAGAACATTGATGAGAGAGGCAAGAGCAGCAGGAGTCGGCTCCCTCAATGAGATAGAACTGCTTGCACAGAACAGAGACAGATGGCGAGATTTGATAAAATATCTTTAAAAGAAAACTGCTAGAACAAAAATTCATATAGGACAAGGTGTATCTTGGTCTACGCCCTATGGGCCGGTTACGGCTCGAAAGGTCAATAGATATAAAATTTGGCTTTACTTTTGGCGCACATATACAGGAATTCCTTACTACTGATGCCATAGAACTATGGAGATGGATGCTATGGAACTATGCGGTTTTCATTGACTAAGTGTCATATTAAGCTTATCGTAAAATTCATCAACTGTTTCCTCTAGACTGGCTGTTGGTGCATAAACTTGTAAGATATTTGTATCTATTGGTTTTCTATTCTCTCTCTCTCTTTCTCTCTCTCTCTCTCTCTCTCTCTCTCTCTCTCTGCGATCAAGACTCAATCAGAGTAGGATTTCAGTCTCTCATAAGAAGACAGCTGTCTGTTTAAGTGAATTGATCGACCCCACAGAGAGAACATCATAATTAGAGTTTTCCATTCAATTTCACTAAAAGGACTCTGTCAGATATTGGCCTTTCAGTGTTCTTGCCCTTTATGCATCCAAGATGATACCTACTCCTCTTTGTTGTTCAGTACCTCCAGAATAGATTATTCTGTATTCATCAGAATATATCTCCCCCTGATCAAGTGTATCTTATTTCACAAAGTCACAACAAATATAAACCTATCCTTTTCATTTCCTGTTTGATGTTTCCAGTTTTCCCTTTTGCAATAATGTTCTTACATTCGAAGTTCCTATTTCAGCGTCTGTTTTATCTTTATCTTGCTTACAGTAGCTTGATGACGATCGGGCATCACCTGTAGCAGATGTCCCCTACAGAACGAGGGTATTTAATTGGAATCCCCATTAACGCCGTTTTCGAGAATTGTATAATTGTAGGGACCCATGATTATAGAAAGAAGTTAGACGGTGGTTGTACTGAAGCCGCAGGTTGTACTGTCTAACGCATACAGTAGCAGGTATTACCCGACCTGACAGGAAGAAGTATACTTCAGTGATACGTGTCCTATGTGTTGCTTTAACCTTGAAACATATAGTTGGGATTTGTATTGATGATTTCTCTCTGCGGCAACCAGCCCTGGTCTCAGCATCGAGGCCCGGTCTCTGCGGCAACCAGCCCTGGTCTCAGCAGCGAGGCCTGGTCTCTGCGGCAACCAGCCCTGGTCTCAGCAGCGAGGCCCGGTCTCTGCGGCAACCACCCCTGGTCTCAGCAGCGAGGCCCGGTCTCTGCGGCAACCACCCCTGGTCTCAGCAACGAGGCCCGGTCTCTGCGGCAACCACCCCTGGTCTCAGCAGCGAGGCCCGGTCTCTGCGGCAACCACCCCTGGTCTCAGCAGCGAGGCCCGGTCTCTGCGGCAACCACCCCTGGTCTCAGCAGCGAGGCCCGGTCTCTGCGGCAACCACCCCTGGTCTCAGCAGCGAGGCCCGGTCTCTGCGGCAACCACCCCTGGTCTCAGCAGCGAGGCCCGGTCTCTGCGGCAACCACCCCTGGTCTCAGCAGCGAGGCCCGGTCTCTGCGGCAACCACCCCTGGTCTCAGCAGCGAGGCCCGGTCTCTGCTGCAACCAGCCCTGGTCTCAGCAGCGAGGCCCGGTCTCTGCGGCAACCACCCCTGGTCTCAGCAGCGAGGCCCGGCTTGAAACGTTAATTACTCATCGACGGAAAAAATGTGAGTACCTCCGAAGTCGGAGTTATCTGCCTGTGCGACGAGGGACCCCTATGCACACAGCTGCCAGGGAAAAATGGATTAACACGCAAAATTCAGTTCCTAGTCTCTAGGGACTTGGTCAGAGGTAAAAAAAAAAGTTGGCGAACGAAAAAAAAAGAAACAAATAAACATAAACAGCAGAATTTATTTAGGGAATTGGAAGTGAAAGCATGAGCCAACATGAATTATAATAATGGGTAATAAACATGGTCTTTCGGATTGTTTTCTGGGAAAGTAAAGCGGCACGGGAACTCTACCAACCACATTAGCCCAAAAATCATGTGCCTAAGGTCTGTAAAAATGATGGTCACTAACACCATATTCCCTATACGCCACTTGGCGTGACAGGTCACTAACACCATATTCCCTATACGCCACTTGGCGTGACAGGTCACTAACACCATATTCCATATACGCCACTTGACATGATAGGTCACTAACACCATATTCCCTATACGCCACTTGACATGACAGGTCACTAACACCATATTCCCTATACGCCACTTGGCGTGAAAGGTCACTAACACCATAATCTCTATTCACCACTTTACGTGACAGGTCACTAACACCATATTCCATATACGCCACTTGGCATGACAGGTCACTAACACCATATTCCCTATACGCCACTTGACATGACAGGTCACTAACACCATATTCCCTATACGCCACTTGGCATGACAGGTCACTAACACCATATTCACAATACACCACTTGGCATGACGGGTCACTAATACCATATTCCCAATACACCACTTGGCATGACAGGTCACTAACACCATATTCCCTATACACTACATGGCATGACAGGTCACTAACACCATATTCCCTATACACCACTTGGCATGACAGGTCACTAACACAATATTCCCTATACGCCACTTGGCATGACAGGTCACTAACACCATATTCCTATACGCCACTTGGCATGACAGGTCACTAACACCATATTCCCTATACGCCACTTGGCATGACAGGTCACTAACACCATATTCCCTATACGCCACTTGGCATGACAGGTCACTAACACCATATTCTCTATACGCCACTTGGCATGACAGGTCACTAACACCATATTCCCTATACGCCACTTGGCATGACAGGTCACTAACACCATATTCCAATACACCACTTTGTATGACAGGTCACTAAAACCATATTCCCTATAAGCCACTTGGCGTGACGAGGGCTCTTTACTTTTATTTTTTTTGAACAGATGTTCTCTCTCTCTCCCGTCCGCGTCCTTGGAAACATCACGTGATAACATATTTGTAAAGTGTGTTAAGACCATGTCTGGTTTGTTTATCAGGGCAAGAACACCGTGACATATGTCAAATATTCGTTGGATATTTTGTCCACAACGATAAGACAGCTCCATGAACACTGATATTGCTGGGTTTTTTTTTCGATTTACATGACTATCCACGTCACAGTTGTTTATCGATGTTATTTTAGTTGCCATGTTAGTTCTATTTATAGAAATATAATCAGCGGTCACCACTTTTATCAAACAAATGCAATCCTCTCGATCGTGATTCTTCCAGCGCCGCTAGATGTCGCATGGGGCTCCTTGTGTTTGTCGCCATCCATCTCTATTCTTGGCAAGATGTTCGATCTTATCTAATGAGTCTCTATGCCTGTCAACTTTGCTTCTCTTATAAGTGTTCTTTTAGTGTCTCTCTATTCCTTCCTCTTTTTCTGCATTCTAAAGTTTCAATAGAAGAGCCTGTTTTGACATTCTCTTGTTTCCTCTTCTCAACACATGCCTGACATTTGTCCATCTTCTATTTCGAATTGTAGATGAGATCGTTGCTTTCAAACTTGCTAGTATTTGAATGTCTCTACCACTAAAGTTCTCCGCCAAGCTGCCTTTGCCATCAGTTAAACAAAACAAGTAAAAGCTGAACAGCAACAGCAACATCGCAAACAAATTTGGCTACATTCATTCGTCAAGAATGTATAGTTACATTATACAGCTGAAACTAACAGCTGTGATGTTTATGCGCGCGCACGTAATCAATCCTCATAAATTAATCACCATAGAAGCCACTTGGCGTAACGGGAACTCTTACTTTTATTACTTCCTCTATGACTTCCTCTATGACTTCCTCTATGACTTCCTCTATGACTTCCTCTATCACTTCCTCTATGACTTCCTCTATGACTTCCTCTATGACTTCCTCTATGACTTCCTCTATGACTTCCTCTATCACTTCCTCTATGACTTCCTCTATGACTTCCTCTATGACTTCCTCTATCACTTCCTCTATGACTTCCTCTATGACTTCCTCTATCACTTCCTCTATGACTTCCTCTATGACTTCCTCTATCACTTCCTCTATGACTTCCTCTATGACTTCCTCTATCACTTCCTCTATCACTTCCTCTATGACTTCCTCTATGACTTCCTCTATGACTTCCTCTATCACTTCCTCTATCACTTCCTCTATGACTTCCTCTATGACTTCCTCTATGACTTCCTCTATGACTTCCTCTATGACTTCCTCTATCACTTCCTCTATGACTTCTATCGTTCATCTTTCTCTGTAAAAATTCGTGTGCACTGGTCGTTAGATCTTGTGATGTGCACTGGTCGTTAGATCTTGTGATGTGCACTGGTCGTTAGATCTTGTGATGTGCACTGGTCGTTAGATCTTGTGATGTGCAATTTCTAACATAATTTCGTCATTATTTACCAACGTAAGAAGTTATTCATGCGAATCCTTGTTTGTGATCAGTTTACCAACTTTCTCACTTGAAATGTCTTCTCTTTATGGGATTATTTGGATCTTGCGGAGACATCTATACCAACAGTTTATATTAGTTCTCAATATAGACTCCTTGTTTCGCAGGCGTATAGAGCTATTTAAATTATAAATGTTTGCAATAGTCTCATGTGCCTGAGAGATACGATCAGAAATGAAGAACTGAGAAATAAAATTGGTATTAACTCCCGCCATAGAATACATACAGAAACAACATTTAAAATGGCTAGAGCACGTGATATGAAAGAAAGATCAAAATACAACACAACCTTCAATGAACGCTGCAAGAACAGCACATTAAATGGTCTTTTTCTTCCCTTCCTTCCTCAGTTCAGACTGAATATTTGCAAACATATAAACAAGTTTGGGATTTTTATTGATGATTTCTCTCTGCGGCAACCACCCCTGGTCTCAGCAGCGAGGTCCGGCTTGAAACGTCAATTACTCATCGACGGAAAAAATATGAGTACCTCCAAAGTCGGAGTTATCGATCGGCCTGTGCGGCGAGGGAGCCCTGTGCACACGGTTGTCAGGTAAAAATGGATTAACTCGCAACATTCAGTTCCTAGTCTCTAGGGACTTCGTCAGAGGTCAAAGCTGGCCAACGAATATATATATATATATATTATAAAAGTGTGCCGGTCCACGTAGCGACCTTCGGTCGCGTCCACTTGAGCACTTGCCCAAAGTAATTTTCACTATATTTTTTTATGGCAGTTGCAGTCTAATATAACCTGGAGGACTTAGCCTGAGGTTGAACGGACCGTGCCTCGCCACGAAGTAGGCAAAACTCCAAAGTTGTCAGGTTTAGGATTCAGTTGACTGACTGACCTTCCTCATTTGCTTTTCAGCGTCGAGAGGATATTATTTGGTGATGTTTGCTCTTCTGTTGGCTACTCTTGCTGTTATGTTTCCTAGTGTTTCTAATATTCCATCAATCCATCTTTTCGTGGTCGGCCCTTGTGTCTGGTGTTCTCGTAACGTTTATTAAAGGCTCGTTGTGTTGTGATTTTTCTGCTTTACCACGTGGCTAAACCATTTTATCTGTTGCTTCGTTATGTATTCTTTGGCGGGAATTATTCCTAACTTGTTTTCTCAGTTCTTCATTTCTGATCTTATCTCTCAGGCTGTTTCCTGTCATTTTTTTGTTGTTTGTCGTTTGTTGTTTGTTGTTTGTCGTTTGCCAGCTTTCACATCTGGTGAAGTCTCTAGAGAGTAGGAACTGAAATTTTGCGTGTTCATTCGTTTTTCCCTGGAAGCTGTGTGCACAGGGATCCCTCGCCGCACAGGCAGATAACTCCGTCTTCGGAGGTACTCATATTTTTTTTTTCCGTCGAAGAGTAATTGACGTTTGAACTCTGACCTCGCTGCTGAGACCAGGGGTGATTGCCGCAGAGAGCAATCACAAATAAAAACCACAACTGGTGCAGCTGGGATTTGAACTCACAACCTCTCTATGTCGAGACCGACGTCTTTTACCTCGAGACCAAGCAGTCACCCGTTTCTTGTCATTCGTCTAACACTGAAGGGTCAGTCACGACAAAGATGGCTTCATCGAATGTAAGAAACCCACTAGGAAAAATAACAGCCCAGAGGAAAAATGAAGTTCAAAAGTCCGAAAATGATATCTCCCATCGTCGCTGAAAGGCAAATAAGGAAGGAATGAAGCAGAGAAATAGTCTCATTTTGTATTTTCTGATGATTGCTTTGCCTTGCGAATGTTCATTTTTGTTCATTGCTTGTGAAGGACGTATATGAATCACCTTGGCTGGTCCGAAACTCAAAACTGACTGTATCAGGTTCGGCGATTCAAGATCGTACTTGACTCCACATCCTAACGGTAGCTTTGGAAACAGGGTAACCAATCTGGCCAAACGAGAAGAAAGCGGAGAGGTTTGACAATCCAGTTTTAAAAATGGCCTTGGTGACGTCAGATGTGTTGGGCCGAAAGGCGAAAATACAAGAGCTTGCTGTAAACCAAAACACAACGCATTGACATTGCACACTCAAGGTCGTTGTGCTTTTTCTATCGTGTTTCGATATTCCGATTGCTTACGATGAATGATGATATTGTATGACGGACAGTTCGGTTGCGTTCACTTTCGGTGTGGCAACGCCTTATGTCTTTTGGCGTGTGCTGTGGCTGCTATGATGGGGATACAGCTGCCATTGTTTGTTTGGATCCTTCAATGAGATGAGATGTTAGTTCGGATGATTCCACTGGCACGGGCGGTTGAGCAATTATATATTTTAATTCGTTTGCAGTGATACCGGGGCCTTAGACTAACTATAACAATAACTATAACTCAACGTCATTTTTACGTACGATTGGACTGTAGTAGGCGTTAGACACAAATAGACATTTTGTTTGTGCTATTCTATGAATGTTTTCATTTTCGGAACCATCGTTAGTAACCATAATAATTTCATTTCAGTTGTGATTTGTGCAGGTTGATGATCTGCATGTTTTATAGTGCTGTTGTTAGAAAGAGCCATAGAGGTGAAAACAAATCTATACCTATGTTTCATAGATTACACCAAGGCATTTCACAAAGTAAAGCACCAAGAAATAATCAAAATTTTAGAAAGCATAAAGGTAGACAGTAAAGATCTAAGAATAATAAAGAACATGTACTGGCAACAAAAAGCGGCCATAAGAACTGGAAACCAATTGAGAATGTTTCAACAAATAAAACCGGGTGTTAGACAATGTTGTGTGCTGTCACCAGATTTGTTTAATATTTATAGTGAGATTATTTTAAGATCCACAAGGAGCATGCCTGGAATAACAATCGGAGGTCATAATATAAATAATCTAAGTTATGCTGATGATACAGTGTTAATCGCTAAGAGTGAAAATGAGTTACAAGAAATGTTGGACATTATAGCGAAAGAAAGCAAAAATAGAGGACTCAGCCTTAATAGCAAAAAGACCGAGGTAATGGTAACAACAAAGAAAAATACATCACCTCTGTGCAAAATAAAGACAAGTGGAACAATATTAAAACAGGTAAATGAATTTAAATATTTGGGAACTTTGTTAACCTCAGACGGAAGATGTACAAAAGAGGTGAGATGCAGAATGGCTCAGGCAAAAGCAGCTTTCCAAAAAAAAAAAAAAAAAAAAAAAAAAATGAGGAAGATACTATGCAATCCATTTTTGACAATAGAAACAAGAAAAAGAGTTCTTAAGTGTTACGTAGAGCCAGTCTTAACATATGGATGCGAATCATGGACAATAGGACAACAGACAAGAAAATCACTGGAGTCTGTAGAAATGTGGTTTCACAGAAGAATGTTGAGAGTACCATGGACAGCGAAGAAGAGTAATGAAGATGTTCTGAGAGAGGTCAAAGCAAAAAGAGAGCTAATTTCAAATGTTAGGAAGAAACAATCATCATTTTTTGGCCATGTAATGAGAAGAGAACAGCTGGAATATATTGTAACAACTGGAAACATTGAGGGACGAAGAGATAGAGGGAAGCAAAGAAAAAAAATAACAGACAGCTTAAGAGAATGGCTTGGCAGAAGGTCAACAACAGAAATGATAAATAGCTATCTATTGACCTTTCGAGCCGTAACCGGCCCATAGGGCGTAGACCAAGATACACCTTCTCCTATATGAATTTTTTGTTCTAGCAGTTTTCTTTTAAAGATATTTTATCAAATCTCGCCATCTGTCTCTGTTCTGTGCAAGCAGTTCTATCTCATTGAGGGAGCCGACTCCTGCTGCTCTTGCCTCTCTCATCAATGTTCTTCTCAGTGTCTCCCTGGGTCTTCCTCTTTTTCTTTTACCTGTTGTTTCCCATATGAGGGCTTGCTTTGCTATTCGATTATTATCTCTTCTCATCACATGTCCAACGTATGACCATCGTCTTTTCTTTATTACTGAAGATATTAGTGGTTGATTGGCGATTTCTCTAATTTCCTCGTTTGTTTTGAATTCGTTCCATTCTATACCAAGTATTTTCCTTAGACATTTATTTTCGAATGCGTTCAACTTTGTTTCTATATCTCTTGTTGTTTTCCAGCTTTCACACGCATACGTAAGGGTTGATAGTACATTTGATTTGAATAGCCTACGTTTTGTGTTTATGCTGATGAGTTTTGATTTCCACAACTTTTCAAGGCTTCTGAAAGACATTGCTGCTTTAGCCATTCTGATTCTAATTTCTTTGCTCGTATCCCCTTCTCGATCAATGTGACTTCCAAGATAGATAAAGTGATCGATCTCTTCTACTGGTTTGTTTTCCATGTATATTTTGTCACTTGTTGGAATTAAACTTTTCATGACTTTAGTCTTTTCATGATTCACCTCAAGCTCAATTTTGCTGGCTATTGATGATAGTTCATTTGTGTTTTCCTGCATCGTTTTTATCTGACTGCTGATGAGAACTGTCATCAGCAAAGTCGAGGTCCTCCAAATGGTCTCCTTGTATCCATTCGATGCCTTTATTACCAGTGCAGTATTTCTTCATTATGAAGTCCATAACAATTCCAAATAACAAGGGCGATAAAATACATCCTTGTTTAACCCCAGTTTCTATTGGGAAACATTCGCTCAGTCCTTCCTCTGTTCGAACTGCACATGTGTAACCATCATACATGTCTTTGATAATATTTATGATGGTAAACCATATTGCTTCAGAATTTTCCACAAAGAATCTCTATGAATACTATCAATGATAAATAGCTGCCGAGATTGAAAGTTGTGGAGAGACATGATCACCTACGCCAGCAGGCCCGGTACTTGATGATGATGATGTTAGGCGAGTATGATCCGTTTCCCTTTCGGTGAATGTTTTTGATAATTTAGAAGGGGAAATAACTAACAATGGCCAATGTGACCTGGCCGTGGATAGAAGAAACCTGTAGCAGCTCCTTCTCCTCGCGACTCAGTCTCGGCTTTTGGGGATTGTCCACATCAGCCAAAAACCACCAGATTCTCAGTAGTAGACGGAGAACATATCTTAATGGTGGTAATCGCACCGTGGTAACCCAAGTTGTTATGCATCTCAATTGATAGTTGAATGTGAATGTAACACTCACCGGTCACCGGACTGTTTAGTGTTACTATCACCACTTTTGACTTTACTAACAGTTACAGTCAGTATTGACATGTCACATATGCATATGATAAATCTACTCTGCGTATAGTCGCATATAATATCATAGTGAATAAAAAAAATATGCGTGTCTGAATTATGAATGTAGTTAAAATAAATAATAAATGTATCATAATTTTTAAAGCATTGTTCATTCATTGTTGACATTTTATTATCAAAGTAATTATAGTAAATATGAATAATGAATGAAAAATGAATATTTGTAATTTTATTTAGTAATTTAGTCATTGACTCTAGTCTAAAGTCTAATGTATTTTTTGTATGTAAAATGCTAATGTCTTTCAATATTAATAAATGTTTTCATCGTTTTTAGTACCAGACTAAGACTAGGCCTACTCAACTGCACTGTTGTAATGTGTAGCACTCTACTCTACTCTGTCATATTACTGTCTTAACTTAACTAATCACATGTATAGAGTAGTGTTGTTAACAAATGTTTGTTGTGCACTGTGCTGTAAAGTAGTACCAGTAGTAAAAAGTTCATAGAGTCAAAGAACACAGTACAGCTCAATCAATGTTAATTTTATTTGTTAATATTATAACTGGGATTACTGACTTCTTTAATTTTAAAATTAATATTATATTTACTGTAACCTTCTTCCAATTCATATTTTATTTAAAAATTAACCATTAACATGCATTATATTTAAATATTCAGTCAAATATAAATATAATAAATTAAATTAACTCGACATTATGATTCCATCGTAAAAACTTACTACCACAATAAAATAGAAATTCTTATCAGCGATTCTCCTTTTGTAATTCTGTCTTGTCTTCAGCAATTGGTCTCATTCATTACCATTACCGATTATTTTCTAATTTTTCTACACTCTTGGCAAAGGTCAAATCCAAATGGGATGGTGCACTTGGGATCTTCTCTGGTTTCCCATAGCGATTGTTTGTGGTACAAACTTGCTTCTGTAAATAAAAAAAAGCTCCTCTCTGTTGAGGCCAGTTGAGAGCTAAAGAGTCTGATTAGGTTCCTTGGCAATCACAGATGACAGTCTCAGAGACCCATTTATGATTTTATTTGTTATGCGGTGTGCTCTGAGGCTACAGTGTTCAGTTCTAAGTTTAAAGATCTGGGTCTGATCATATCTTTTGAGCTTGTTTATATTACCTAGTTATGGCTCATATTTTATGTTCAATGCTTTCCATCTCAGATTGATAACTGCTTCACTACATAACTCCATTTTGGTGGATGGAATCATGTATGTATGCTTAGTTATATAGTAATTTTACACAAGGTGAACATGTGGCCGAGCCAATAACCCATAGTGCTCCAAACCAGGATGTGGATATGAATCCTGGTAGAGTTGAAAGTTCTTTCTCTCAGGGGTGAAATAAAAACTTAGACCAAATATCTTGTGGAGACAAGTGATCGTTACTGTCTGATCCTGCCCCTGGCAGACCCCAGTAATGGGATAATGCCTTAAAAGATAGTTTTAAAAAAAATATAAATTTCACGTCAATGTATTAAAATACGATTAATAAATATAATACGAGTGTAAGTTTATATAAACTTTTACTAACATTAATAATATTTATTGCATTTGAAAAAAAATATTATGGATGAATTAATAAAGAAGAAATACAATTTCCAAAAGATGTGAAAATCTTCCAACTTGTCAAATACTTTTATCAGAACAGTTAGATAATATGTCTAAGTGATCTCTTTATCTACAGAATCAATTTAAGAAAATAATGTCTATGGGGAATCATAGAAACACACGGTCTTGTTTGTGATGTATATAAGTGTAGACGTCTAAATGCATTGCAGTAGCTTATCACTGACGAAGAAGAAGAAAATCTTGCAATGTGACTTGGAAGGGTTTGGTGTTAGTTCTTACATTTTTCCATAATCAGCAGCACATTTATAAGTTATGTGGCCTTTATTACCCCAAGCTTCTTCTTCTTCTACCTTTTTAGCTCCCAGTGGAGCATAGGTCTTCAACAAACACTTTCCAAGTCGTTCTGTTTTTTGCCATTCTTTTAAGATCATTCCATGTCTTCCCCATCATCTTCATCTCTGCTTCTATCTGTCTTCTCCAAGAATTCCTTGGTCTTCCTCTTTGTCTTTTCCCTGGGGATTCTGAAAAAGAGCCTGTTGTGTAATACTCTCAGTTGGCTTCCACAGTGTGTGTCCTATCTAGCGCCATCATCTTCGCTGTATCTCTCTATCCACTGGTATTTGACTTATACATTTCCATAATTCTATGATAGTGATTTTGTCCTGCCATTTCCATCCTTTTATGATAGTGATTTTGTCCTGCCATTTCCATCCTTTTATTCTGCATAAGCATCCATTAATGAAAGTCTGTATCTTCGTGATTGTCAATTTTGTTGTTCTCCATATTTCACAGCTATATAATAGGACCGCCTTAACATTTGAGTTGAACATTTTTATTTTTGTATATAACCTAATTTCTTTGGATTTCCATATGTTTCCCAGTGCAACGAAAGCTCCGCTTGCTTTTGATATCCTTATTTTGGTATCATTTTCTGTTCCTCCCTTTTATCTATATTACTGCCCAGATATATGTAAGATTGTATGTCTAGTAGAGGTATTTCTCCTAATTTTATTTGGTTATTGCCAACTCCATTAATTCTCATAATGTTGGTCTTTATTAATCTTCAGTCCTAGCTGTTGTGATCGCTCATCAAGTATGCTCATTTTATCCTGCATCTGTTGATGGCTGTGTGATAGGAGAGCTATGTCATCAGCAAAGTATAAATCATCAAGTTGTTTGGTCAGTAACCACTAGATTCCATTTCTGTTGTTTTGAGTTATTCTCATAATCCAATCTATGGCCAGTAGAAAGAGAAATGGAGACAGAAGGCATCCCTGCCTTACTCCTGTTCTTATTTCAAATGCTTCTGTAAGCTGTCCTTCATGCTACATCACATTCCCTTATACATCACCCCAGGCTGCTGTATTTTATTAAATAAAATTAGCGATTAGTTATTTGCGGGTCATCATCATTGCACTTCGAACATGCCCCATCCTCCTCAGCAATTCCCGCAGTGTCCAGCGACTGACGACTCCAGTTCTATGTTGGTTGATAAGTCTTCTTATACGGCCACTAAGTTTCTCATTTCTGGCTGTGCCCATCTTAACTCCCATTTCCATCATCCGAAGAAGTGACGTGGATCTGTGTTTGTTGAAGTCCTGTGCTCTTCCCACATCTCGGAGGGCATTGATGATGTCCGCCCGATCCATTGGTTGCCCATCCTCAACGACAGCACAGCTAGCCAATCTGTCCGCTCTTTCATTTCCCAGCACTCCTGCATGTCCAGGGACATAGACAAAGGTGACCTTACGTATTTTGTATTTCTGCAACGACTCTACCCATTGCATGTGTACAGAGCCCACCTCCACTTTTTTTATCATGCTCATCGAATCACTCAGTATACATGCGTGGGTGTAGTCTTGTGACTCTAACCATTTGAATGCCTTGGTCACTGCCATCACTGTTATAGTGTGACTCAGTCATGGGCGATAATGGAAGAATAGAAGAATATGACGATAGACAGAAGAATAAAAGAATGAGGCGATGACGATGTGAAGTAGGATAGTTTTAGGCGGCGTAGAAAAGACACTCTTCAGAGGATTAGGAAGGAGACGTTAAGTCTACCCAACTCAGTCGCTGAGTCGTAATCAACTTGAAGATTACCAGTGAAATGCGTACAGGTGGTCAGCCTAAAGCCAGACAGATGTTTGCTCTGGTCGACAAAGTTGCGTAACGCAACGACACGGCCGCTGGTTCCTAGGAAACTCTTATATCGGCAGACGCCTTGAAGTCCAGTGAAGACCTGAGATGAAAGCGGACAACTAAACTGCCCCGCGTAATCAAAAGACCAGGTTATCTTTACGTTCAGCAGTGATTACTCTTTGAGTCTCTGAATTGGAAATCGCCTCGAGTTTTAGTTGTTAGGGGACGGACTTAGGAAGATGGACAGGTTCGACAGGAATCCTAAAGTAATAAGACTTTAGAGATAATTAAAAAAGGCGGAGCTAGAGAGATAGTGACGGTCAGGAGACGTAGGTTAGGCCGTATCAGTGGTCGGGGGGGTGTGGTCACCTGGGACTTAAACCCGAGACCCTGGGAACTGGGGAGATTTAGGAGAGGAGAGCCCCAGAATGCTTTTGGGGCGAGGAGCAGTAGCTAGAGAGACATTTAGCTACACTCGGGAGACTCAGCTACACTCAGCCAGACTCGAGACAATTCGGCCACACTCGGCCAGACTGAGCACATTCAGATACTAGTTCCTCAGCACTATCAGAAAGAGACAGGCAGATGTACTTAAGAATACTATACGGAGTATACGGTCAACAAGATAGATAGATAACCACAGATAGAACTTTATGAATACGAAACGGCCACACACAAACGTTATTTGACAATTCATCATCGCCGATAGGCTATGTCAAGTAACACCAATAAAGACCTTGTTTATACTTGTATTAAAAATATTGATGAGTTATATATGTGTGTCAAATGAAAGTACAAGTAGTAAGGTCAGAAAGAAGCATGAAGAAACCCTGCAACATCACCTCCATTGTCATGCTACTTGTGGTCATGACGTATGCACCACTGTCTTCGTAGACTATTCTGCCTGCCGAGCGTGCTGTAAATGCCCATGCACTTCTGTGGTGTCACCTTACAGATCCGTCTGTATAGATGACTGCATCTTTCTCATTGGTGTTCTCGCAGATGAGACTGTTCACCTCAGCATTAACCACGACCGGGTTCTGTTCCCTACTTTTCCTGTCGAGTGTGACAATACATGAGAAAGTCCCTTGAATGACGTAGGCACCGGTATCCACTCCTCACCAATGCTGATATTGGTAAGCCCACAGACCTGTTTGATGACATCTTCTGCTCGGCCCACCCCACCTTTCCGTGTGTTGAGCACGTGGTGCAATGGATGCTCTTTATCTGTACTAATCTTCAGGTATGCTCGTACTCTCCAGATCTTGATTCTGTCATCCATGGTTAGAAAGTTAAGAAAATACCTCATTGCTACACAGGGAGTATCCCTTGTACATCCCAAGATAATGCGCATGGCTTCATTTTGTATTTTCTCCAGCCTATCAATTTGAGTCGTACTGACAGTAAGAATTGCCAGGGCATACTCGATTGGTGCGAGGACTAATCCCTGGAACAGAAGAGTAAGTAGCCTCTGCTCGATGTTGGCAGCTGCCATGACCTTCAAGGCGGCTAATCCTTTGCGGGATTTTGTTATCATGTGGTCGACGTGGTCCCGAAAACACAGGCTGTGATCAAACTTAACTCCGAGGTATGTCATCAACTTGTTCCTGGTCACCTCATCAGCTCCCATCGTACTACCGGTGTGGTCATATTAACGATATGATTGTTAAGGGAGAACCATGCAACTGATGCTTTATTAGGATTAATCAAGGCACCTGAAACCCCACACCAGGAAGAAATGCGACCGAGTTCGTCTTGCATTGTGGAGGTGATTCCCCGTTTGTCTCTTCCCTGTCGATATACCAGAATATCATCAGCAAAAGTCATAGTTCTTCCCCTCCCATCCAGCTGTTGTTCCGTGATCGTTATTGTGTACACGTTAAATAGAACTGGTGACAATGGTGAACCTTGTGGCAGCCCTGGACAAGTGGATGTTAGCTCGGAAGACCAACTTCCATATCTGAGTATCACCTTTCTCTGAAACAGTGCCGCGGCGATCCATCTAATGAGGAAGAGGTGCACCGCCAGTTTGAGGAGCATATACATGAGATATTAAAATGGTATCCTGTTGTATGCATCCTCCAGATCTATAGCAGCAGCACATGTCTCCTCTTGTCTGTGGAAGCCTTTGAAGACGTCATAGGCAAAGACTGCCGCAAGGAGCCATGTCTCTTTGTTATATCTATAACCTCAGAGTGTGGGTGGGAATATGCGTTTCTGTTCAAGGTGACAGGTGAGGACACGGGCAACTATTTTCTCCAGCAGCTTGCCTGCAGTGTTCTGCATTGTGATGGTTCTGTAGGCACTGATCTGAGAATGGTCCTTGTTTGGCTTCGGTAGCGGTAGTAAGTTGCTGTATAGCCACTCCTCCTTAATCTGGCCACTCCGAATGCTGGCATTAAACTCATTGGCCCGTTTTGTCAAGTCGTCGTCAGCTAAATCGCCTATGTCATCGTACCGAACACCATCTGGACCAGGAGCAGTGTTGTGTGACCTTTTAAGTGTCGTGCGAATGGTATCAGTTGTGATTGTTAGATCTTCTTCCAGCACTACATCCTTACACAATTTGACAGCGATCCCCGTATCC
The DNA here is from genome assembly GCA_032433765.1 of Megaustenia siamemsis. Taxonomy (NCBI): domain Eukaryota; kingdom Metazoa; phylum Mollusca; class Gastropoda; order Stylommatophora; family Ariophantidae; genus Megaustenia; species Megaustenia siamemsis. Next base: position 85,190,578 of record JAVIAB010000106.1, on the reverse strand, counting down.
TCATTCTTACAGCATCATTTCTTTGGTCCGTCTGCTCAATGTAGCGGGCAAGCAGGGCCTTCCCTTTGCTCTCATCAGATTTGTGCCATATCTGGCCTGTGCTCTGAAAGTCTGGTATGCCTCTGTGTCGTGTTGTGCCATTCATGCTCTGATGAAGATGCCAGAATGTGGCGAGCGATTTTTCTGAGCACACTTTTTTACAGAAGTCTTCCCATTTGGCATCCTTAGCCTGCTTAGGACATAGTTTAAAGTGCATCATTTTTTGGTTGACCTCTACTTTCAGACGCTTCAGAAGCACAGGTTGTGTTCTTCCATTCTTTCTGGCTTTCTGCCATGTCTTGGCCATTGTCTCTTGCTCTGCCAAGCTTCCTCGACTTCGATGTTCCACCAGGGTGGCTGCGTCTATCTCTTCTGCCTCCTACGAGGGGCGCTCTGTTTCCTATGTCTGATTTTGTTAATGACGTCCTGGTCTGTTTTCTCATAGTGGAATGTGTGGAGCTTTCTTTTCTGGCTTCTATTTCTGCTTTTCTCAATTAGGAGGACACATGGATAGTGATCACTTCCGTGGAACCCCAGTGCACTCCACCTGCAAACCGGTGCGAAGGTGGAAGACACCAGTGCCAGGTCTATGACACTATCAGAGTCCCCTGTTCGAGTGGCCATTCTTGTTGCCCTTCCATCATTCAAGCACACTAAATCGGCCGACACCAGTGCGTTCTCTAGGTCTTCTCCCTGCTTGTTGGTTATGACGTTGCCCCACTGGTTTCCTCTAGCATTAAAGTCTCCGCAGAAAATGACGTTCTCTTCATTGAACTGGAAGAGATTCTGCCATTGTTGTGTGTTCACCTTCCCATTACAGGCATACACATTTACAATCACGAAATGAACTGGGGTCTGCACCCTAACCGTATGTACCTGCAATTCTGCATTGTCCCACGCAGACATATCAACCTCAGCTGCCACCATATTGTTTGTTTATTTGGACCATTAAATAAGAATATACAGTTGCATGACTTTCTGTCTTCTTCTTTCCCTCTCTATTAGTCTTCTAATGTCAAGGGGAGATATAGTTTTTTGCCTTTTGCTCATCTGTTGGCTTCTCTTGCTGTTAGGTTTCTTAGTGTTTCTAATATTCCTTCAATCCATCTTTTTAGTGGAAGACCCCTGAGTCTAGTGTTCTCGCAACATGAAGACACATTGTGTTTTGATCTTTCTGTCTTGTCAGGTGGCCAAACCATTTTGTCATTTACTTCTCTATGTATTCAATGGTGACAAATAGCTTGCTTTTTTCTCATTTCCTAATTAAAGATCTTATCTCTGAGACAATTTCCTGTCATTCCCCTAACACATTTAATTTTGGTAGGGGTTATTTTTAAAAATTGTGTTTTAGTCTAGGGTTCAGTCTGGCATTGGTAGCACAATGTTTGGATGGAAATTGTTTTGTTGAGTGTCTGTTTTGCCTCCAGAGTTATTTCCTTGTTGGACAGCTGGGATGACTTTCTGTCCTTTGGCAAATACAATCAAATCTACTCTTTAAATATCTGTTTTTATTTGTATGTTTTTTTTTGTATGTCCCAGATTTAAAACCCCAGTCCAGTGAATCTCATATGGGCTATCATCTGGGCTTCAAGAATTTATTCCTGAGGATTAACATATTTGGTGTACGTCATCTTCGTACATGGACACGTAGTTTATTGTTGAAAAATTGTCAGTTACATACGCTAAACAGCATTTGTAGGGGAACTAAACTTGTGCCAGTGGTAAAACATCAGGTTCTTTATATCAAGACAAATTCAGCACCAGAAATGGCTACAGAAAGTTTGAGCTGCCAGGAGGTAAAGCAACAAACTGACAGTTTGGCTACAAATTGTCAGACAGCAAGATTGTCAGAACAGGCTGGACAGAATGAAGACATTACAGAAAATACTTTATCTAAAAGAGCGTTGAAGAGGGTAAGTTAACAGATCAACATTTACACTTTACAAATCTAGTGATTACTTGATTTGTTGTTTTGGTTAGCTAGCCTTGAGAACCTCAGTAGCTGAGTGGTTAGTGTGCTCAATTCCTGACCAGAAGGGTCTGGATTCGATCCCCAGCAGTAGCAGATTATTTTTTGACTGACAAGGCTCCGGGATTCACCCATCCTCTAAAAATGGGTACCAGAGATTTTTTGGGAAGTAAAGGCGGTCTGGCATGATACCGACCACATCACCCAAACATGTGCCGTGGTCACTAACACCATATTCCCCATACACCTAGCAAGGCATGGAGGGAACCTTTACTTTTAACTAGCCTTTATACTGGACTTTTGTTGTGCATCTCTTATCATTTGTTATCACATGTCCAAAGTATCAGATACCTTTATTACACATCAATTTTCTCTTCAGATTTTCCAGTTTTTGTCTCCAGGTTTTCAGCACCACTTTGATAGAGAAACATATTTTTTAAAGTGATTGCCACTTTTATCATTGTATAATTATATGTTATTTTATGTTAGCATCATTATTTTTACTCTCTGGAAATATCCATAGGGTATGCTGATCTTTTTGAGATACTTAAACCCCTGACCCATGTGAATGAGCTCTGTTGGATAGTCTGGGGTCCATTTGACATGGGGTTTGCTTAACAATTTTTGCCCGGACATCGTCCATTAAGGCCTACTCTTATAAACTTTTAACTGCCAAGGATTCTTTAACATGCGCAGAGTGCACATTGGACCTCTTTTTTTTGCCATTTTCTGAGAGTGCTAGACATTGGGTCTCACTACCCAGAGATGGCTAAACATTGGGTCTCACTACCCAGAGATGGCTAAACATTGGGTCTCACTACCCAGAGAGGGCTAGACATCGGGTCTCACTATCCAGAGAGGGTTAGACATCGGGTCTCACTATCCAGAGAGGGTTAGACATCGGGTCTCACTACCCAGAGAGGGTTAGACATTGGGTCTCACTACCCAGAGAGGGTTAGACATTGAGTCTCACTACCCAGAGAGGGTTAAACATTGGGTCTCACTACCCAGAGAGGGTTAGACATTGAGTCTCACTACCCAGAGAGGGTTAGACATCAGGTCTCACTATCCAGATAGGGTTAGACATTTGGTCTCACTACCCAGAGAGGGTTAGACATCAGGTCTCACTACCCAGAGATAGCTAAACATTGGGTCTCACTACTCAGAGAGGGCTAGACATCGGGTCTCACTATCCAGAGAGGGCTAGACATCAGGTCTCACTACCCAGAGAGGGTTAGACATTGGGTCTCACTACCCAGAGAGGGCTAGACATCAGGTCTCACTAACCAGAGATGGCTAGACATCGGGTCTTACTACCCAGAGAGGGCTAGACATCAGGTCTCACTACCCAGAGATGGCTAGACATCGGGTCTCACTACCCAGAGAGGGCTAGACATCAGGTCTCACCACCCAGAGATGGCTAGAGCTAGACATCAGGTCTCACTACCCAGAGAGTGCTAGACATCAGGTCTCACTACCCAGAGAGGGCTAGACATCAGGTCTCACTACCCAGAGAGTGCTAGACATCAGGTCTCACTACCCAGAGAGGGCTAGACATCGGGTCTCATCACCCAGAGATGGCTAGACATCAGGTCTCACTACCCAGAGAGGGCTAGACATCAGGTCTCACCACCCAGAGATGGCTAGAGCTAGACATCAGGTCTTACTACCCAGAGAGTGCTAGACATCAGGTCTCACTACCCAGAGAGTGCTAGACATCAGGTCTCACTACCCAGAGAGGGCTAGACATCGGGTCTCATCACCCAGAGATGGCTAGACATCAGGTCTCACTACCCAGAGAGGGCTAGACATCGGGTCTCACTACCCAGAGAGGGCTAGACATGAGGTCTCACTACCCAGAGAGGGCTAAACATTGGGTCTCACTACCCAGAGAGGGCTAGACATCGAGTCTCACTACCCAGAGAGGGCTAGACATCAGGTCTCACTACCCAGAGAGGGCTAGACATCGGGTCTCACTACCCAGAGAGGGCTAGACATCGGGTCTCACTACCCAGAGAGGGCTAGACATCGGGTCTCACTACCCAGAGAGGGCTAAACATTGGGTCTCACTATCCAGAGAGGGCTAGACATCGGGTCTCACTATCCAGAGAGGGCTAGACATCAGGACTCACTACCCAGAGAGGGCTAGACATCGGGTCTCACTACCTAGAGACCAGGAGAGAGTATAGCCACAAAGAAATCACAGATTTAATTTGTAACACATTTACCACAACTTTAGTCCAACCCTAGATCTTCTTGTCCAGAGGCTGACATCTTACCTCTAGCCCACACAGCCTCTTGTATAATTACATGTAGTACTGTATTGTAATATTACACATTGAGTTGTATTGACATATCCCAAACTGTCTGCTATCTTCCACTCACAGATTGCACGTGCCCAGAAGCACAAAGAATATAAAAAACGAAAGAGAGAGAACCTTCAGTTGACTCAGAGGGATGACGTGGGTTGCAGTGAGGAAGATCTACAGGAGACTTCATACTACTTTGAGAATGGTGACAACATTACAAACTTTGGTTTTTCTTCACAAAATCTTTCATATCTTGTTCCCTTTGTTTGTTTTGATTTTGTCCATTAGAATATTTTATCTCTTGTTATGTTTCTCTGATTTCAATCTTTACATTTCATATCTTGTTCTATTCCTTGAGGTTTAGGTGGGGCCACAGAAGTGGGATTGGTGAGTTCAGAGGTCTTGGAATTAGTACAATTGATGCCAAGTATAAGACCACAAACTCCTAATGAAGACACCTACCATAATATGAACAGATGGGAACTAGTTATCATTATACGCCTCAGAACAGGGCACAATCGACTATATTGTCACATGTATACAAAATTCAAGATTGGCAACTCAGCCACATGTACATATGAACAGGCACCCCAGACTGCTGAACACATACTTCAAGACTGCACTGAATATAGTAGACTGAGGAAAACTGTTGGCCAATAATACAACACTACAGACAAAACTATATGGGCCACTGCGAGAATAAAAAAAAAAACCCAGCAATATTTATACAAGAAACGACCTTGCAAATATAGACAATAATGCAGGCAAGCGAAAGATAGGTAGATAGATTGTGGAGAACTATAACTTCTGCCCTATGTTGCATCTTCGGCCAAAGAAAAACAAATTTCATTTTGTCAAATACTTTTCTTGTGGTGTAAATTGTAAACATTTGTTCATTTGCTTCCCTCTATGGCAAGTGGCTGATATGTTGACACAGTTTTATTGTTATTGTATATACTTACAATGTAAGATCAAAAATAGACACTAGCAATAGGAACTTGTAACATTAGATCAGCATTCCAGGTTGGAAAACTAGAAAACATCAGCCAAGAAATGAAGAAAATGAAATTGAACATCTTGGGACTATGTGAAATGAGATGGACAGGAGCAGGATTATTACAACGCGACAGTGGAAATGTAATTTACTCTGGGGGAACCACACACGAAAGAGGAGTAGGCATCATGTTAGATAGAGAAAGAAGCAAAACAGTGAAATGATTTTGGCCAGTATCAGATAGAATTCTGCTAGTAAAATTGAGTGGCAGACCAATGGATATCAACATAATTCAAGTTTATGCACCAACAAGTAATAGTGAAGAAGAAGACATTGACACTTTTTATGAAGAGCTAGAGGTGACCATGGAACAGAGTAAATCCCAAGATATAACTATTATATATTAGGGGATTTCAATGCAAAGGTAGCAACAGCTAAAGTGCAAAATGTGACCGGGGCATGGCCTTGGAGAGACGAATGATAGAGGGGATAGATTGATAGATTGGGCAAAGACACATGAGATGATTATAGGCAACACCTGGTTCAAACAACACCCAAGGCGACTATGGACATGGCAAAGCCCAGACAAAAAAGTACACAATCAAATTGATTTTATACTGGTACAGAGAATATTCAGGAATGGGCTAACATCTGTTAAAACAAGACCAGGAGCAGATTGCAATAGTGACCATGTACCAGTAGTTGGAAAGATAAGAATAAAACTGTGGAAGGCACAGAAATCAAAATAGATATAATGCTATTGAGAAAATACAGGACATTCAGGAGCAGTGGGAAATGCTCAAACAATCGATTCAGCAAACATCAAAAGAAGTAATACCAGTGACTAAAAGAATCAACAAAAAGAAATGGATGACAGAAGAAATATTACAACTAATGGACGAAAGAAGAAAACATAAGAAAGAAGAACAAACATACAAAATATTGCACAAAGAGATCCAAAACAAGTGCAGAGAAGCAAAGGAAGGATGGTTAAAACAGAAATGTGAAGAAATGGAAAAACAAAAAAAGAAAGACTCAAAATGTATGCACAATCAGTTAAATGAATTAACAGGAAGAAAAGAAGTCAAAGTTTCAGGATGTGTGAAATCAAAGGAAGGAAATATAATAATGGGACAGGAGAAGACAATGGAAAGATGGACAGTATATGTCAGTCAACTCTATGATGATGAAAGACCAGAATTAAACAATTCAAATGAAGACACAGGACCACCAATAATGCAGAGTGAAGTGGAGGACGCAATTCAACACATGAAAAGAGGCAAAGCTCCAGGTCCCGACAATATAACAATCGAAGAGATAAATGCATTAGGAGAGTTGGGAGTACAAGTCATAACAAAACTACTCAATGACATATATAACACTGGACACATACCTGAAGATCTACTAAAATCTATCTTTGTAGCCATACCGAAGAAGTCAGGAGCCACTGATTGTGAAGACCATCGCACTATTAGTCTCATGAGCCATATGACTAAAATATTACTAAGAATCATCATGAGACGTGTAAGGAACAAAATAAAACCAGAAATAAGTGAGGAACAATGTGGATTTGTGGAAGGAAAGGGCACCAATAATGCAATATACATCTTAAGAACATTGATATAAAACTCTATAGAGATAGAGAAAGATCTATATATATGCTTTATAGACTACACGAAAGCATTTGACAAAGTAAAGCATGTGGAAATAATAAATATGCTGAAGAAATTAAACATTGATAGCAAGGATCTGCGAATCATAAAAAACATGTACTGGCAACAAACAGCAGCCATACGAATTAACAACCAAACAGAACAATTTCAATTTATAAAACAAGGAGTCAGACAAGGCTGTGTTCTGTCGCCGGATTTGTTTTCACTTTACAGCGAACATATTATGAGATCAATAGTAGACAAAAAAGGAATTGAAGTCAACGGTCACAACATAAATAATTTACGATATGCAGATGACACAGTCTTAATAGCAGAGACAGAGAATGAACTACAAGAAATAATAGATATAATAGTAAAAGAAAGCAACAAGAAAGGTCTCAGTCTGAATAGTAAGAAAACAGAAGTAATGGTTATATTGAAGAAACAATCATCACCATCATGCAGCATAAAAATAAACAAGACAAATCTGAAACAAGTGCAACGTTTCAAATACTTGGGCACAGTGATAACATCAGATGGAAGATGCAACACAGAAATAAAAATCAGAATAGCTCAGGCCAAAATAGCATTTCAGAAATTGAAAAATATCTTATGTAACAAATCTATGTCAATAGAAATGAGAAAGAGAGTTCATCAATGCTATATAGAACCAATTCTGACCTATGGAAGCGAATCATGGACAATAGACAAACAAATGAAAAGACAATTAGAGGCCACAGAGATGGGATATCTCAGAAGAATATTGAAAGTTCCCTGGACAGCTAAAAAGACCAATGAGAAAGTTCTCAAAGAGGCCAACACAAAAAGGGAGCTTTTAAAAAACATCAGAAAGAAGCAATCAACATTTTTTGGGCACATCATGAGAAGAAGAAAGTTGGAATACTTGGTTACAACTGGCAAAATAAAAGGAAAGAGAGATTGTGGACAACAAAGAGAGAAAATACTGGATAGCTTGGTGTCATGGCATGGAAAACAGTCAAAAACAGAACTGATACGATGCACTGTAGATAGAAGATTGTAGAAGTACATGATCGCCAACCGGTACGGCACATGATGATGATGATGATGATATACTTACACATCACATCTTTATTTTCCTCCTCAGGTGTCCGCAAGGTGTACCCTTATAGTTATATTTTTGCAACGCATGCAAAAGGAAGGTGGATAGGCCGCAAAATTAAAGATGTTCTGGAGAAAGAATTTGGTTATGACCAACCTGAGGACCTGGTCAGTACATAGTCTTTATGTTAAAAGACTCCAAGCACATTTGTTCTGTGATGCCATAACATTTGTTCTGTGATGCCATAACATTTGTTCTGTGATGCCATAACATTTGTTATTATAATTTTATTTCTAATATTGACGTGATTAAAAAATGAATAATTCTTTAGTTGTTTCTTTGTGGTAACCTGATGACTACAGGAATCATTAGACCTTTTTGTCACTCATCCTTAACAGGATGTTACATGGGCAAATGTGTTGTGTTGCCATTTGTGGTAAAATTGTGACATTTCCACCTTTCGGTTGGAACACATCCATCTTCATGGCATTTGTTAGCACCAGGTTGCCTTCTGTCTTGATCTTTACTCATTTGCCCAGATTAGACTCATTAGTCTGTTACTAGGGGGCTCTGTAAAGAGGTGGAGTTGGATCTGGATAGTTCTGGTTCCTTGATTCTGGTGCAAGCTGTCAGGTATAAGTCACTGACAGCTTTCAGTCCTGAGGCTACCAGGTGGTACCTTTGCCTACATTATTCAGATATGTTTATTCTGAACTTTTTTTTTTACTTTTCTCTTCTCTGTGTTTGTGTAACTCACAGCAGATCGCTGAAAATTTTCAGGCCGGGAAAGAGGGTGTCCTAGATGTAAGCTGTCAGCCTCTGGACAGTGAGCTGAAAGTATTTGTTGAAAACCTATGCTCCACAGTGAGCTGAAAGTGTTTGTTGAAGACCTATACTCCACAGCAAGCTGAAAGTGTTTGTTGAAGACCTATGCTCCACAGCGAGCTGAAAGTGTTTGTTGAAGACCTATGCTCCACAGCGAGCTGAAAGTGTTTGTTGAAGACCTATGCTCCACAGTGAGCTGAAAGTGTTTGTTGAAGACCTATGCTCCATAGTGAGCTGAAAGTGTTTGTTGAAGACCTATGCTCCACAGCGAGCTGAAAGTGTTTGTTGAAGACCTATGCTCCACAGCGAGCTGAAAGTGTTTGTTGAAGACCTATGCTCCACAACGAGCTGAAAGTGTTTGTTGAAGACCTATGCTCCACAGCAAGCTGAAAGTGTTTGTTGAACACCTATGCTCAACAGCAAGCTGAAAGTGTTTGTTGAAGACCTATTATTCACAGCAAGCTGAAAGTGTTTGTTGAAACACCTATTATTCACAGCAAGCTGAAAGTGTTTGTTGAAAACCTATGCTCCACAGCAAGCTTAAAGTGTTTGTTGAAGACCTATGCTCCACAGCAAGCTGAAAGTGTTTGTTGAAGACCTATGCTCCACAGCAAGCTGAAAGTGTTTGTTGAAGACCTATGCTCCACAGCGAGCTGAAAGTGTTTGTTGAAGACCTATGCTCCACAGCAAGCTGAAAGTGTTTGTTGAAGACCTATGCTCCACAGCAAGCTGAAAGTGTTTGTTGAAGACCTATGCTCCACAGCAAGCTGAAAGTGTTTGTTGAAGACCTATGCTCCACAGCAAGCTGAAAGTGTTTGTTGAAGACCTATGCTCCACAGTGAGCTGAAAGGTAGAAGAAGAGCTCAGACAACTCCAAAACATAAGAAAATTGCAAACAAAGCTCTCCAAGAAAACAACCATAACCCAGTGGATGCTACCTCTCTGTGAAATTGGCAAAAATTAGAGGACGGATGCACTATCAAAAACAGACAGTAAAATGGAACACTTCTGCCACCATGTGGCCTACACAGAGGTCAAAGCATAGTATGTAATAAATACCATTTGGAGTGGGGGAAAAAATTTAAGATTAGCAATAGCAATGACCATCATTATCATCAGCTCACTTGATCTTTGCAGAGTGTTGCATTCACTACAGCCCATCTGAAAGAATCTCTGTCTCTAGCCAGATCTCCCACAGAACTTTACATTCACCACAGCCCATCTGAAAGAATCTCTGTCTCTAGCCAGATCTCCCACAGAACGTTACATTCACCACAGCCCATCTGAAAGAATCTCTGTCTCTAGCCAGATCTCCCACAGAACGTTACATTCACCACAGCCTATCTGAAAGAATCTCTGTCTCTAGCCAGATCTCCCACAGAACGTTACATTCACCACAGCCCAATCTGAAAGAATCTCTGTCTCTAGCCAGATCTCCCACAGAACGTTACATTCACCACAGCCCATCTGAAAGAATCTCTGTCTCTAGCCAGATCTCCCACAGAACGTTACATTCACCACAGCCCATCTGAAAGAATCTCTGCCTCTAGCCAGATCTCCCACAGATCGTTGCATTCACCACAGCCCATCTGAAAGAATCTCTGTCTCTAGCCAGATCTCCCACAGAACGTTACATTCACCACAGCCCATCTGAAAGAATCTCTGTCTCTAGCCAGATCTCCCATAGAATGTTGCATTCACCACAGCCCATCGAAAAGAGTCTCTGTCTCAAGCGAGATCTCCCATAGAATGTTGCATTCACCACACAGCCCATCTGAAAGAATCTCTGTCTCTAGCCAGATCTCCCATAGAACATTACATTCACCCACATCCTATCTGAAAGAATCTCTGTCTCTAGCCAGATCACCCACAGAACGTTACATTCACCACACAGCCCATCTGAAAGAATCTCTGTCCCTAGCCAGATCTCCCATAGAACATTACATTCACCACATCCCGTCTGAAAGAATCTCTGTCTCTAGCCAAATCACCCACAGAACGTTACATTCACCACACAGCCCATCTGAAAGAATCTCTGTCCCTATCCAGATCTCCCACTTTTTCTGTTGTCATTTTCAAGGTCTAATAGCAATGACCAGTTGCAGAAATCTGGCAGACCATCATTCCAGAGAAACAAACTTGGAGATCAAAATGAGGTCTTTGTTGCTGATGGGCTGCCTGACTCTATTAAGGGGGCTGCCAGATTGTCTGTGCTTAAGCTGCCCGGCCACCTTAATTAATTTTCTTTTTTTTTCTATTTTTATTTATTGCTCTCTCTCTCTCTCTCTCTCTCTCTCTCTCTCATTCATATGTTTCATATCTTCACACTACTTTCACTTTGGCTGTCTGGTTTAAAATTTGATTCAATCGCAACAAATAAATTGCTTTAATAATAATATATACTTCATGATACAAATGATATTTCAAGATGTCAACAGTTTTTATGTCAGATTTTCAACTTCTGTAACATGCTATTTTGTTACTAGTCTTCAATTTTTTTGCTTTTTGTTTTATGCCCTTATTTGTTATTCATCATCATCAAGTACCGGGCCTGCTGGCGTAGGTGATCATGTCTCTCCACAACTTTCAATCTCGGCAGCTATTTATCATTTCTGTTGTTGACCTTCTGCCAAGCCATTCTCTTAAGCTGTCTGTTATTTTTTTTCTCTTTGCTTCCCTCTATCTCTTCGTCCCTCAATTTTTCCAGTTGTTACAATATATTCCAGTTGTTCTCTTCTCATTACATGGCCAAAAAATTATGATTGTTTCTTCCTAATATTGGAAATTAGCTCTCTTTTTGCTTTGGCCTCTCTCAGAACATCTTCATTACTCTGCTTAGCTGTCCATGGTACTCTCAACATTCTTCTGTGAAGCCACATTTCTACAGACTCCAGTGATTTTCTTGTCTGTTGTCCTATTGTCCATGATTCGCATCCATATGTTAAGACTGGCTCTACATAACATTTAAGAACTCTTTATCTTGTTTCTATTGTCAAAAATGGATTGCATAGTATCTTCCTCATTTTTTTTTTTTTGGAAAGCTGCTTTTGCCTGAGCCATTCATATCACCTCTTTTGTACATCTTCCGTCTGAGGTTAACAAAGTTCCCAAATATTTAAATTCATTTACCTGTTTTAATATTGTTCCACTTGTCTTTATTTTGCACTGAGGTGATGTCTTTTTCTTTGTTGTTACCATTACCTCTGTCTTTTTGCTATTAAGGCTGAGTCCTTTATTTTTGCTTTCTTTCACTATAATGTCCAACATTTCTTGTAACTCATTTTCACTCTTAGCGATTAACACTGTATCATCAGCATACCTTAGATTATTTATATTATGACCTCCGATTGTTATTCCAGGCATGCTCCTTATGGATCTTAAAATAATCTCACTATAAATATTAAACAAATCTGGTGACAGCACACAACCTTGTCTAACAACCTGTTTTATTTGTTGAAACATTCCCAATTGGTTTCCAGTTCTTATGGCCGCTTTTTGTTGCCAGTACATGTTCTTTATTATTCTTAGATCTTTACTGTCTATGTTTATACTTTCTAAAATTTTTATTATTTCTTGGTGATTTACTTTGTCAAATGCCTTGGTGTAATCTATGAAACATAGGTATAGATCTGTTTTCACCTCTATGGCTCTTTCTACTAAAGATCTTATGATATAAATGCATTGCTTGTTCCTTTATCTCTAACAAAACCACACTGTTCATCGCTAATTTCTGGACTGATTTTGTTTCGCACTCTTTGCATGATGATTCTTAGTAATATCTTAGTCATATGACTCATAAGGCTTATTGTACGATGATCATCGCATTCATTTGCACCCGATTTCTTTGGTAAGGCTATGAATATTGATTTGAACATGTCGTCTGGTATATATCCGCTGTTGTAGATATCATTCAATACTTTTGTTATTATTTCTATTCCAAAATGACCCAAGGTTTCAATCTCTTCTTTAGTTATATTATCTGGTCCAGGAGCTTTTCTTGCTTTCATATTGCGCAAGGTGTCTTCCACTTCTTCTCTGAGTATTTCTGGTCCTTCTCCATTATCCTTAATATTTACTTCTGTTCGTTCATCATTATAAAGATCTTTAATGTATTCTGTCCATCGTTCCCTTATGTTTTCTTGATCAATCAACAGTTCTCCTTCCTTTGATCTTAGACATCCAGTTTTTGATTGTGTTTTTCTTCCTGTTAATTCCTCAATTTATTTGCATATAGCTTTAGCATCTCCTTTTTGTTGCATTTCAATCTCTTTGCATCTCTCTTTTAGCCATGCTTCTTTTGCTTCATTGCATTTTACTACAATTTCTTTATTTAATCTCTTATACTCATCTTTATTTTCTTTATTTCTTCTTCTTGTATCCATTAGCTGCAAAATGGCATCTGTCATCCATTTCTTTCTTGAATTTGTCCTCACTGGTGGTATGAACTCTTTTGATGTTTGTTGCATTGATTCTTTTAGCATTTCCCACTGTTCATCAATGCTTTGTATCTTCTCTGTTGCATTGTACCGGTTCTGAATTGTGATTTTATATTTGTCTTGCAGCTTCTTGTCTGATTTTAGTAAATCTAAATTTAACTTGATGTTAACTGAGGCTCATTTTGTTGTTTTTAATTTTACTCTAAGCTTTCCACAACTGGTACATGATCACTATTGCAATCTGCCCCTGGTCTAGTTTTCACACACACCAGACTGTTTCTAAATCTATTGCTTATCATTATATAATCAATTTTATTGTGTGCATTGTCCCCTGGGCTTTTCCATGTCCACAGACGTCTTGGATGTTGCTTAAACCAGGTGTTTCCTATCATCATGTTGTGTGTTCTTGCCCAGTCAATAAGTTTTTCACCTCTTATTTTTTATTTGTTATTAAAGTATTCTATTATCGATCTCCCATTTTAATGTTATTTTATTATCACAATTTAAGTTAATTTGATATATAATCCTTTTTTTTAATTGTGTTTTGCCTTGTTCCATGTTTTGTACTTTGTGGTAAAATGCATCGATCTAACATTACTCATTTGTTTGGAAATTTTTCACCGACCTTTGACCTTTCTGTAAGGCTGAGATTGTTTGTAGACAGAGCTGTCTCTCCTAGGAAAACAGTCTTACCAAACTAACCTACTGCGGGTATGTATCAAGTTTTACTTCACTTAAGTGAATTTTCATGCTCCTCCTGCCTGAATTTGATAACAAGCCTTCTACTTTCTGCTATCTTTAGGTGAAGTCATTTGAGAAGGGTATGATACATGTCAATGGCAAACAGGCCAGTCTGGACTATATTGTACATGACAATGACTATATCTGTCACAGGACTCACAGGTAGGTTATCAGTGTCTAGACACTTCTCTTGTACTAGATCTGGGGTTTAGAGGGTTAAACAGTGTACTTGGAGAGTGAGAGTTAATAGGGGAATGGCAAAGAGACGTTAAGTTACTTAGCCACGCTGAACACTGGTCAGTTAAAGGACATCTTGTGACTGTATAATTAGGTTAGTCACATGACCAAACTCGACGAACCAGGCTGGAGTTCTGAATTAATCAGTTCCCATCAGTATCTTGAGCAGACAAGACTTAAGTTTAGATCAGGCAAGGTGCTGGCAGTATGGACAACATCTGGAGAGAATGGCTCATACAAGGATAAAATCTCGAGAGAATGGCTCATACAAGGATAACATCTGGAGAGAATGGCTCATACAAGGATAAAATCTGGAGAGAATGGCTCATACAAGGATAACATCTGGAGAGAATGGCTCATACAAGGATAAAATCTGGAGAGAATGACTCATACAAGGATAACATCTGGAGAGAATGGCTCATACAAGGATAACATCTGGAGAGAATGACTCATATAAGGATAACATCTGGAGAGAATGGCTCATACAAGGATAACATCTGGAGAGAATGGCTCATATAATGATAACATCTGGAGAGAATGGCTCATACAAGGATAACATCTGGAGAGAATGGCTCATACAAGGCATAAATAGCAATGTTTTTATGATTATAACCTGCAGTGAAGCCATTCCGTTCTATAGTCTCAGGTCCAATGATTATAACTAAATTACTACTTTGAGAATAAAATAAACACTGTGATTAAAATTTGAAATTCTGTTCTAGAATATTTAAAGAAGAGTTGGCGTGGGAAGTGCACCATTAAAACTGTGTGACATTTAAACTTTTCAGACATGAGAACCCAGTGACAGCTGCCCCAATAGAGGTTCTGGAGAACAATGATGATCTAATTGTGATTAACAAGCCATCCTCCATACCCTGTCACCCCTGTGGGAGGTACAGGTTCAACTCTGTGGTGTTCATACTGGGTAAAGAAATGGGATTAGTCAATCTTCGAAGTAGGTACATTGTTGTTGGTACATTGTGTCTCAATCTAATATTAGTCACTCTTCAAAGTTGGTACAGTGTGTTACTCTAATATTAGTCACTCTTCAAAGTTGGTACAGTGTGTCAGTCTAATATTAGTCACTCTTCAAAGTTGGTACAGTGTGTCACTCTAATATTAGTCACTCTTCAAAGTTGGTACAGTGTGTCACTCTAATATTAGTCAATCTTCAAAGTTGGTACAGTGTGTCAGTCTAATATTAGTCACTCTTCAGAGTTGGTACAGTGTGTCACTCTAATATTAGTCACTCTTTGAAGTTGGTTCAGTGTTGTTGATTTATTGTTAGGATCATCATCACTGCATACTGGGCGAACCCACAGGTTTATGACATTAACCAATGTCCCCCTCAAGAAAATCCATGGAGAATCCTGGCCCTTGGACTCTGTAGCATGGCCAAGAGAGCTAGACATTGGATCTCACTATCCAAGAGAGCTAGACATTGGATCTCACTATCCAAGAGAGCTAGACATTGGATCTCACTATCCAAGAGAGCTAGACATTGGATCTCATTATCCAAGAGAGCTAGACATTGGATCTCATTATCCAAGAGAGCTAGACATTGGATCTCACTATCCAAGAGAGCTAGACATTGGATCTCACTATCCAAGAGAGCTAGACATTGGATCTCACTATCCAAGAGAGCTAGACATTGGATCTCACTATCCAAGAGAGCTAGACATTGGATCTCATTATCCAAGAGAGCTAGACATTGGATCTCACTATCCAAGAGAGCTAGACATTGGATCTCACTATCCAAGAGAGCTAGACATTGGATCTCACTACCCAAGAGAGCTAGACATTGGATCTCACTACCTAAGAGAGCTAGACATTGGATCTCACTATCTAAGAGATCAGAGGATAATAACGCAATAAACTATGGATCAATTTTTTCCTATTTTTGAAAAATCACCACCGCTTCTGATGGGCTTTAAACCCAGGTCTTTCCTGTCCTGAGGCTGACATCATACCTCTAGACTACCCAGTCTCCCACTATTGCTGGTACATTATGTCCTCTAATATTAGCCAATCTATGGTGCTGTTGTTATTATATGCTCAGTTATATATTCATTCTTGGTTGGTGTTTTCATTATTAATATTCAGCTAATGTCAATCATCCTGAGAGGTTTTATGAAGTAAAGTTGCTGCCTAAGCTACTGAGTTTAGTGCTCTGTGCTTACCATGAGCTGTGCTTTTAATCCGGATGGTGTATCCAAATTCAGATTTCTTATGATGATTGATGATATTGGGTGATGAAGAATAGTTCAGTTATGTTCACTTTCGGTGCCGCTTGGCCTTATGTCTTTTGGCGTGTGCTTTAGCGGTTATAATAGGAACCGCAGCTACCTTTTTTCCTTTGGATATTCAATGAGGTGTTAATCCGGATGACTCCTCAGGCAGTTGAGCAATTATGGATTATCATTTGTTTGCGATGATACCAGAGCCATCGAATAACCATACCTATGTAGTAAAGTTGTTATGAGTTTGGTTTCTGATTGAATATCCATTTCTGGATGATATGTTTGTTACTAGGTTTGAGTTGGCATTGATCACTCTGGGAGAGGTAACAGAGTTGTCTTGCAACTTCCTGATTGAATGCTCTTTCCTGAACCTATTGCAGCTGTACTGGTGAGTACCTAACTTTGTTGAATTATGGATAGTTGTAATAAAGAAGATCACTAATTCCTTTTTCCTCACCTCTGAATGCTGAAGTTTATTTCTAGGAAGTTGAAACAAGAGCACCAGCCACCTCATTTACAAATGCTGTAGTTTAAAAAAAAGTAAAGTACCCCCGTCACGCCAAGTGGCATATAGGGAAATATGGTGTTAGTGACCCTATATTCATAGACCTTCAGCACATGATTTTTGGGGTAATGTGGTCGGTATTATGCCCGTGCTGCTTTACTTTCCCAGAAAAAAATCTGGTACCCATTTAAGGCTGGGTGAACCCGGAAGCTATCGGTAGGGATCGAACCCTACCCCTTGTCCTTTGTAGTCCAGTTCACTAACCACTGAGCTATCGCGGCTCCCAATGCTGTAGTTTAGCAGTACAAAATTATCATATGTGACATCTTAGAACTTTAAATTATATCGTAGTAAGTGTTCCCATTATATCCAGTGGCGTTTATGGGAAATTAGCATTTAAAGTATTCATCATGAGCTGCGCACCATTTTTAAAATGCAACATGTTCATTAGTACAGTATGAGCGACCAGGATGAACACTTAGTTGCTGGAACAAGGGCATAACAGATATGGGAATGTAACACCTGCAGGATGTCAATCTTAAGTCTGGCATTAGTTTCCATATTTTTCATTAACCGCCAACACATTTATGGAGGGTGTGGTTGGTATCACTCCATTTTCCCAAAGAAAATCTCTGGAACTCATTTTCAAAGACAGGTTGAGCTCAGAGGAGTTTTAGGAGAGCGAGTGATCAAATTGATAACCTGTCAGGCTCCAAACCAGGAGAACGTAGGTTCAAATCCTGGAAGGTCAAAAGTTTTTTTCTATTGGGGATGAAATAAAAACACCTGATAGCAACTGCACTGGACAAGCTGCCTTTATTCTCTGGTCCTATTATTCGCGTTGTTTTTCCCCCTTCCCCCAAAGCAAACCCCAGAAATTGGATACTGCCATAAAGATAGTTGAGCTCAGAAGTCCCCATATTTTGAACTTAAACTCACACCATCATGATCAGTCAATTTCACTCTACCATAAATAAAATAAGGCTGCCTTGACATTAATTTGTTTTTTTTAATTACATTAACCAATGAGAAGTCACTATTTCTTACCACTGACCTTAACACAGCCTTTAATTTATTTATAGATATCTATCGTCTAGACAGACTCACTTCTGGAGTCCTTATTTTGGGCAAGACCCCAAAAAGGACAAAGATACTGATGGATCAAGTGGCTAACAGACAAGTCCAGAAGGAGTATGTTTGTCGTGTTGTTGGAAAGTTTCCAGAGTAAGCCTATGGTAGACAACTCTGCTTCTTTTTTATATTTTCCTCCCGTGAATAGCTATTTATAAGTAGCATCTCCTTTACAGAACGTTGCTATTACCCAGCATTTTTTGACTGTGTAATTATCTAGGCTTTATACTTTAGTGGTTTGGCATTGCATTCTGACGGAAGGTGCAATCCTGAGTACGGTAATCCCATGACTCTTAACTCTTTCTGTACGTTTGGTTGTACTGTACGCCATGCTGATTTTGGCCACGTACATTTCACTTTGCCACTCTCAATTTGATTAGTATGAACCATCATCAAACCATATTCTTTTTAATATGTTGTATCATCTTGGTATTGGTGAAATCTAATACCTTGTTCAATTATCTAAAAACTCATATGTTATGTGTTAGATAAATATGTCGATTGACTCTTAAAACCTTGAACAATTTTGTCTCTGAAATCTTTTCCGTTGTATCGATAAAATGCTTCTTTATCGAAAGAGTTAAGAAGAAACGCACTCAGTGGGACCCATTTCCCAGACCTAGTATGGCAAGAGTTAAGAAGAAACACACTCAGCAGGACCTGTTTCCAGACCTAGTATGGAAAGAGTTAAGAAGAAACGCACTCAGCGGGACCCATTTCCCAGACCTAGTATGGAAATAGTTAAGAAGAAACACACTCACGGAACCCGTTTCTCAGGCCTAGTATGGAAAGCGTTAAGAAAAAACTCACTCAGCGGGACCCATTTCCCAGACCTAGTATGGAAAGAGTTAAGAAGAAACGCACTCAGTGGGACCCATTTCCCAGACCTAGTATGGTAAAAGTTAAGAAGAAACACACCCAACCGGACCTATTTCCCAGACTTAGTATGGAAAGAGTTAAGAAGAAACACACCCAACGGGACCCATTTCCCAGACCTAGTATGGCAAGAGTTAAGAAGAAACACACCAACGGGACCTATTTCCCAGACTTAGTATGGAAAGAGTTAAGAAAAAACGCACTCAGCGGGACCCGTTTCCCAGACCTAGTATGGCAAGAGTTAAGAAAAAACGCACTCAGCGGGACCCGTTTCCCAGACCTAGTATGGAAAGAGTTAAGAAGAAACGCACTCAACGGGACCCGTTTCCCAGACCTAGTATGGAAAGAGTTAAGAAGAAACGCACTCAGCGGGACCCATTTCCCAGACCTAGTATGGAAAGAGTTAAGAAGAAACACACTCACGGAACCCGTTTCTCAGACCTAGTATGGAAAGAGTTAAGAAAAAACTCACTCAGCGGGACCCATTTCCCAGACCTAGTATGGAAAGAGTTAAGAAGAAACGCACCCAGTGGGACCCATTTCCCAGACCTAGTATGGAAAGAGTTAATAACAAACGCACTCAACGGGACCTATTTCCCAGACTTAGTATGGAAAGAGTTAAGAAGAAACACACTCAGTGGGTTTATAATGAGAGCTTAATGAGAGACATTGTAGTCTGGTTTCTATCAGAGCTACTGTTTTGTGTTCTTATTGTATGTAGCACCATTATAATGTCTTCTGACATTGTTCACTAGTGCTGCAATCTCCTTTTTTGTACAGAAGTTTCCTAGTACTGCTGATGTAAAGGTCAAGGTAAAGTATGAGACTTGAATCGCCGTCTTAGCACGTGAGTTTTCACCCATATGTGCTCGGCCGCCTATCCAGAAGCGTTCTGAGACTTCTGGATAGCGTCGTTTCAAGCATCAAAACTCACAATGCGAGGCGGCATCCCTCAACTTCCCAGAGTACTACCCTGGTACCCATTTCTGCCAATTCTATTTTTTTTCCAACAACGAGTACAATTCACACAGCTGATGTTTCATCAGACACAAATATTGCTGTACGTTAGATCTAATGCAGGTGGTCAATCTCAAGACAGAGAGGTTGTGAGTTCAAATCCCGGTTGCACCAGTTGGGATTTTTATTTGTGATTTCTCTCTGCGGCAACCAATCCTGGTCTTAACAGTGAGGCCCGGCTTGAAATATCAATTACTCGTTGACAGAAATAAATTTGAGTATCTCCAAAGGCGGAGTTATCTGCCTGTGTAGCAAGGGACCCCTCTGTGCATGGCTGCCAGGAAAAAACAGATTAGCATGCCAAACTTTGTTCCCTGGTCTCTAAATACTCCACCAGAAGTGAAAGCTGGCATACTCAAAAACAAACAAAAAAAAGAAAGAAAAAAGATCTAATACAATTAGATAGTTTGTTAGTCGACAGCTGAAAATCTTCAGTGCACATTATGCAACCCCAGTGTGCTCAAAACTCCTCCCCTGTATTCCCCCTCCCTCCGGTGAACAGCTACTGGTGACTTCCGACATCGTCAACACACATGGTCGTGCAAGCACTGTAGAAAATCTAAACACAGATGCATGAGTCACCATAACACCAGCAAATTGAAGAGGGGGTGGCAGGAAGTTGGGTTGATTTTTTTAAAATTGCTTACTGGCTTTGCCCAAGGCAATGGCCATTTTGGTTGACATAGTTATCTTCAGCTGTATGTCAGTCACACACGTTGTTGTATGTTAGATCTGCTGGTATTCAGTATTTTATGTCCATTTCTTGACTTGACCCTGTAATTATGTGCCTCCCTCAAAACAAAATAATAATAGAATGTCACTCTCTTCCCTGGAGATGTGCAAGGAAAGATTTCAAAACAGAGATGACATTGTAACAATTCACTACTAGGAGGGGAAGTGCTTCATTGGGAATGATCTCTGACCCTGTTTGTTAACTACTTTACATATGTCCCTGACATTGGACTAAAAATAGTTGTTTACATCCATTGATTAGCAGAGCTGACCTCATTATAATTTGCAGCAGCCTCTAAGATATTCATTTTCTTACAGCAGATTTCAAAGAAAATGTGTCAGTAACTCACTGAATATCTATCTATCTATTGACCTTTCGAGCCGTAACCGGCCCATAGGGCGTAGACCAAGATACACTTCTCCTATATGAATTTTTGTTCTAGCAGTTTTCTTTTAAAGATATTTTATCAAATCTCGCCATCTGTCTCTGTTCTGTGCAAGCAGTTCTATCTCATTGAGGGAGCCGATTCCTGCTGCTCTTGCCTCTCTCATCAATGTTCTTCTCAGTGTCTCCCTGGGTCTTCCTCTTTTTCTTTTACCTGTTGTTTCCCATATGAGGGCTTGCTTTGCTATTCGATTATTATCTCTTCTCATCACATGTCCAACGTATGACCATCGTCTTTTCTTTATTACTGAAGATATTAGTGGTTGATTGGCGATTTCTCTAATTTCCTCGTTTGTTTTGAATTCGTTCCATTCTATACCAAGTATTTTCCTTAGACATTTATTTTCGAATGCGTTCAACTTTGTTTCTATATCTCTTGTTGTTTTCCAGCTTTCACACGCATACGTAAGGGTTGATAGTACATTTGATTTGAATAGCCTAAGTTTTGTGTTTGTGCTAATGAGTTTTGATTTCCACAACTTTTCAAGGCTTCTGAAAGACATTGCTGCGTTAGCCAGTCTGATTCTAATTTCTTTGCTCGTATCCCCTTCTCGATCAATGTGACTTCCAAGATAGATGAAGTGATCGATCTCTTCTACTGGTTTGTTTTCCATGTATATTTTGTCACTTGTTGGAATTAAACTTTTCATGACTTTAGTCTTTTCATGATTGACCTCAAGCCCAATTTTGCTGGCTATTGATGATAGTTCATTTGTGTTTTCCTGCATCGTTTTTATCTGATTGCTGATGAGAACTATGTCATCAGCAAAGTCCAGGTCCTCCAAATGGTCTCCTTGTATCCATTCGATGCCTTTATTACCAGTGCAGCATTTCTTCATTATGAAGTCCATAACAATTCCAAATAACAAGGGCGATAAAATACATCCTTGTTTAACCCCAGTTTCTATTGGGAAACATTCGCTCAGTCCTTCCTCTGTTCGAACTGCACATGTGTAACCATCATACATGTCTTTGATAATATTTATGATTTTTGATGGTAAGCCATATTGCTTCAGAATTTTCCACAAAGAATCTCTATGAATACTATCAAATGCTTTTTTGAAGTCGATGAAGTTAAGTACAAAAGGTTTTTGCTTTTCAATGTGTTCCTCCAATATAAGTCGTAGAGTGAAAATGTGGTCAAGACAGCTTCTCCCTTTTCTAAACCCAGCCTGTTCTTCACGCATTACTGTATCTATTGAATCCTTTATTCTATTTAGGATGATTTTACAGAATAATTTTGAGGCAACTGACAAAAGTGTCACGCCTCTCCAATTGTTACAATCTCTAAGATTGCCCTTTTTTGGGATCTTAACAATGATTCCTTTTTTCCATTTATGAGGCGTCTTCTCTGTTTTCCAAATGATGTTGAACATTTTTTGGAGATGTATTAAATTATGGCTATCAATTGCCTTGAGGATCTCAGCTGTTAACTTATCCTCTCCAGCAGCCTTGTTATTGGTCATTAGCTTTAAGGTGGTTTCTATTTCACTCAAGGTGAAGTCATCTAAATTTACATCTAATTCTGCTGCTGGTGTTTCAGCTTCAAAATCTATTAAACTGTGAGGTAGTGGACGGTTAAGAATTTCTTTGAAGTGTTCCGCCCAACGGGCTTTTATGTCTGCGCTTGTTGTTAGCATTAATCCAGATTTGTCTAGAATTGGTGTTCCACTGGATGTGTAGGTGTTTGTCAGCATCTTTTGTACAGTATAAAGAGTTCTGCTGTCTCCTGTAATTGCAGCTGTCTCTGCTTTCTCTGCCAAGTTGTCTATATAAGCTCTTGTATCTCTTCTTGCCGAACTTTTCACTTTGTTGTCTAATTCTTTGTATGTTGCTTTTGCCAGAACCTTTCCAAGATCTGTCTTTACATTAGTCATGGCTCTCTTCGCTTCTCTTCGAATGTCACTCTCTTCCCTGGAGATGTGCAAGGAAAGATTTCAAAACAGAGATGACATTGTAACAATTCACTACTAGGAGGGGAAGTGCTTCATTGGGAATGATCTCTGACCCTGTTTGTTAACTACTTTACATATGTCCCTGACATTGGACTAAAAATAGTTGTTTACATCCATTGATTAGCAGAGCTGACCTCATTATAATTTGCAGCAGCCTCTAAGATATTCATTTTCTTACAGCAGATTTCAAAGAAAATGTGTCAGTAACTCACTGAATATAGACTTCCCTTATGTGTTGATGGTTCAGTAACTCACTGAATATAGACTTCCCTTATGTGTTGATGGTTCAGTAACTCACTGAATATAGACTTCCCTTATGTGTTATCAGCAGATTTATTCAATATTTATAGCTAGATTCAAGACAAATTTTTTTTTGTTCACTAGCTTTCACATTTGGCAAAGTCCCTAGAGTTGGAAATGTAATTTTGCATGTTGATCCACTTTTCCTGGCAGCCGTGTGTACAGGGATCTCTTGCCACACAAAAACTTTTTTGACTTCTGAGGTACTCATATTTTTTTCTGTTGATGAGTACTTGACATTTCAAGCTGGACCTCGTTGCTGAGACCAAGGGCGGTTGCCACAAAGAGAAATCACAAATAAAAATTCCAACTGGTGCAGTCAGGATTTAAACTCACAACCTCTCTGTCTTGAGACCATCATTTTACCTCAAGACTAACCCATCTCCCAAATAAGAGCAAATGAGAAAACATCCAGAAATATCAACTATAATAAAAACAAAAAAGAAGAAGGTGGTCATACATTGGCCATGTGGTGAAAAGAGACAACATGAGAACCTTAAAGGGAGTCCTCAAATGAGCATGAGAGGGTAAAAGAAAAAGAGGCAGACCTAGAGAAACAATTAAAGGAACACTAATGCAAGAGGTGAAAACAGCAGGCATCAACTATCTAACCGAGATTGACCAGCTCATTCAGAACAGGTACGTATAGCAAAATACAATGTAGATCCCATGTAAAGTCTTGACTTCTGGTAACTGACATTGACCAGCTCATTCAGAGCAGGTAGTGTAGCAAAATACAATGTAGATCCCATGTAAAGTCTTGACTTCTGGTAACTGACATTGACCAGCTCATTCAGAACAGGTATGTGTAGCAAAATACAATGTAGATCCCATATAAATTCTTGACTTCTGGTAACCGAGATTGACCAGCTCATTCAGAACAGGTACATGTAGCAAAATACAATGCAATAAAGGAGTCTCAACAATATCTTATAAACAAGAAACATTGTATACAGAGTGTATTCATTCCAACATTGTGCTACAAATGCCAAACATGATCACTTGCGGACTAAGCATAAAAGAAAGCTCATCACCACAGAGATGAGATGTCTGAGAAAAGTACTTGGGGTGACTAGAAATGACAGAATTAGAAATGACATAAGTGAAAAAGTATGCATTGAACCAATCCTAAGCTACATACAGAAACAATAAATAAACTAGTTTGTTCATCTAGAAAGAATGCTATGCGACTTCTTACCATACAAAGCATATATTAAATAAGGAGAATGGGGAAGAGCAAGAGGCAGACCCAGAATAAGATGGACAGACAACATCAGAGAAATGTTATAACATCAATTATCAATGAGTGAAGACACCAAAATGGCAAGAACTATAACTTTGTATCACCCTCGACACCCAAACTGATACAAGAGAAAGAAAGAATGCTCAACAACAAAAAGAATGTTCAACAACAAAAAGAATGTTCACAACAAATAAAAATGTCATCAAAAGACAGAGCTAATGTCAACGGTAGAGTTTATAAACAGATAAATTAATTCATGTCATGAAAAATTCTAACTTCAGATAGTATGTGCCATATTGGTTGTAAGGTCACATTAGTTCAGTCAAAGACTGTATTCCAAAGAGTGAACAATTTGCGTACATTCAATCTTTGACAACAGAGATAAGAGAAAGTTCTTCATTGTTATATGGAGCCAGTCATTACATCTGCATGTGAATCATGGATAACTGGACAACAGACACAAAAATTATTGGAGACCACAGAAATGTGGCTTTAACGGAAGAATATTGAGAATATCTTGAACATCAAGAAAGAGTAATGAGAGTGTTTTAAAAAGGCCATGGACAACATCAGGTAGAAACAATTATAATGTTTATAGTTATATAATGAGAAGGAAACAGGTGGAATATAACCGGAAAATTTGAGGGAATTAGAGAAATAGAATATAAAGATATCAGACAGTTTAAGTTGATGGTTTGTTAGGAATTCAACAACAGAATTTATAAACAATTGTAGAGATAGAAAGTTGTTGAGAGACATGATCACCTTCGCCAGCAGGCATGGTACTTTGATATGGTCCATAGTTGTAATTTATTAAAACTTTATTCATGAATGTGTAGCATGAACAAAACAGGTGATAAGGTGATCCTTGAGGTAACCCCAACGATATACATCTCGGCTCAGATGTCCAGGTACCAAAACGTGAAAGTCTGGAACAAGGATGTATACATTGAGAGACTGAAGAGTCTAAAGGTGGTAAAGGGGTCTAGTCAAACGGAGTGCTTAGTGGGGAAAGCAGATGTAACTAAAATCAACACCTTACAGGAACAATTTGTCTGCTTATGCTTTGAGAAATGCTGCAACAGGCAGTTGAGCAGATACAGGGATGCTCCGACTGCCATGAAAATGATTCCAAGAGTAGAGTAGAGTAGAGTAGAATAGTGTAGTATTTGGAAACAGAATTGATGTTCTCAAGATAAACTTGAAGATTTGTTTTGTTGTGTCCTCAGTGGACCAGTGAAGGTTGACCAGCCATTGAAGGCCCTGTCCAACAAACTCAGACTTCAAGTCATCTCACCCACTGGCAAGTCTAGCCAGACAACTTTTACCAGGATTAGCTACAATGGAAAGTCCAGTGTTGTCCAATGTGAGTTTGTTTAATCTGTGTGCATTTGTTTCTGTACATTTCTCTTTTGTTGATTTAAAGTGCATTCCTCTCTTGTTTGATTCAATTGTACATTCCTTTTATGTCAATAGGAAGTGAAATGCTTGTTACACATTTTGTTTACACAGTTATCAGATCAATGTGTTGCATTGATATTAGTTATTGGAATTTCTTGCCACACCACTGTGGTATTACAGTAGTTCCTCACTACTGTATGTGCTTTTTGAGATATTAATTTTCTGACTACTCCACTGTGGCATATTAATTTTCTGACTACTCCACTGTGGCATATTAATTTTCTGACTACTCCACTGTGGCATATTAATTTTCTGACTACTCCACTGTGACATATTAATTTACTGACTACCCCACTGTGACATTAATTTTCTGACTACTCCACTGTGACATATCAATTTTCTGACTACTCTACTGTGACATATTAATTTTCTGACTACTCCACTGTGACATTAATTTTCTGACTACTCCACTGTAACATATTAATTTCTGACTACTTCACTGTGACATGTTAATTTTCTGACTACTCCACTGTGGCATATTAATTTTCTGACTACTCCACTGTGACATTAATTTTCTGACTACTTCACTGTGACATATTAATTTTCTGACTACTCCACTGTGACATATTAATTTTCTGACTACTTCACTGTGACATATTAATTTTCTGACCACTCCACTGTGGCATATTAATTTTCTGACCACTCCACTGTGGCATATTAATTTTCTGACCACTCCACTGTGGCATATTAATTTTCTGACCACTCCACTGTGGCATATTAATTTTCTGACTACTCGTTTGTGTGGTCTTGATGCTATAATAACTAAAATTGTGATATTCCTGCTGTATGTATTTGCAACTGTTAGTTACATCATAAAATGTCACCCCTGAATCTTTGATATTTGTTCTAAGGCGTTCCACACACTGGAAGAACCCATCAGATTCGAGTCCATCTACAGTATCTGGGCCACCCAATCCTGAATGATGCCTTCTACAACAGTGATGCCTGGGGTCCCAGCAGAGGAAAAAATGGGCTCTACGAGGTAGATTATGATAAGGTGAGGTTCTTGTTTACCTGTCAGAAGAGGTAGATTATGATAAGGTGAGGTTCTTGTTTACCTGTCAGAAGAGGTAGATTATGATAGGTGAGGTTCTTGTTTACCTGTCAGAAGAGGTAGATTATGATAAGGTGAGGTTCTTGTTTACCTGCCAGAAGAGGTAGATTATGATAAGGTGAGGTTCTTGTTTACCTGTCAGAAGAGGTAGATTATGATAGGTGAGGTTCTTGTTTACCTGCCAGAAGAGGTAGATTATGATAAGGTGAGGTTCTTGTATACCTGTCAGAAGAGGTAGATTATGATACGGTAAGGTTCTTGTATACCTGTCAGAAGAGGTAGATTATGATAAGGTAAGGATCTTGTATCCCTGCCAGAAGAGGTAGATTATGATAAGGTGAGGTTCTTGTATACCTGTCAGAAGAGGTAATTATGATAAGGTGAGGTTCTTGTATCCCTGCCAGAAGAGGTAGATTATGATAAGGTGAGGTTCTTGTATACCTGTCAGAAGAGGTAGATTATGATAAGGTAAGGATCTTGTATCCCTGCCAGAAGAGGTAGATTATGATAAGGTGAGGTTCTTGTATCCCTGCCAGAAGAGGTAGATTATGATAAGGTGAGGTTCTTGTATCCCTGCCAGAAGAGGTAGATTATGATAAGGTGAGGTTCTTGTATCCCTGCCAGAAGAGGTAGATCATGATAAGGTAAGGTTCTTGTTTACCTGTCAGAAGAGGTAGATTATGATAAGGTGAGGTTCTTGTTTACCTGTCAGAAGAGGTAGATTATGATAAGGTGAGGTTCTTGTTTACCTGCCAGAAGAGGTAGATTATGATAAGGTGAGGTTCTTGTTTACCTGTCAGAAGAGGTAGATTATGATAAGGTGAGGTTCTTGTTTACCTGTCAGAAGAGGTAGATTATGATAGGTGAGGTTCTTGTTTACCTGCCAGAAGAGGTAGATTATGATAAGGTGAGGTTCTTGTTTACCTGCCAGAAGAGGTAGATTATGATAAGGTGAGGTTCTTGTTTACCTGTCAGAAGAGGTAGATTATGATAGGTGAGGTTCTTGTATCCCTGCCAGAAGAGGTAGATTATGATAAGGTAAGGATCTTGTATCCCTGCCAGAAGAGGTAGATTATGATAAGGTGAGGTTCTTATATACCTGTCAGAAGAGGTAGATTATGATAAGGTGAGGTTCTTGTATACCTGCCAGAAGAGGTAATTATGATAAGGTGAGGTTCTTGTATCCCTGCCAGAAGAGGTAGATCATGATAAGGTAAGGTTCTTGTATACCTGTCAGAAGAGGTAATTATGATAAGGTAAGGTTCTTGTATCCCTGCCAGAATGGCAGATTGACAGAGCATTGCAGCTTGGGATAATGTATTCATTAGAAGTAGGCCTGGGGTGGTTGCCACAAATAAAAATCCCAACTGGTGTAGTCAGGATTTAAACTCGCAACCTCTCTGTCTCAAGACCAACATCTTTGCCTCAAGACCAACCAGTCCCTGGCTAAGGATCTAAGAGGAAGAGCAAGCCATTACCCAAAAATACCTTCTGGAGCCATCTCCATAATCCCTTCCAGGATCTGAGGGGCACAGCACACTGTAACAGATCATGCAGTATGCACCGTTTCATACTACAAATTTGCCCAAGTTCTCTTTCTGAATAGCCCCTTTGATATCCATGAAGACTTCATATACACATATTATCTTCTGTAAACACTATCATAAGAATTATTTAGGCTAACCAGGCAGACATTTGGGAGATAGGGTCAGTGAACACTTGTACATCATCGAATGTGATTCCAGCACTCCTCCCATACCAGATCTCCAGGCCATCATACCTCTGAGGACTTTTGGGTTGCTGGTATCATCTCTTGTCCCTGAGGACTTTCAGGTTGCTGGTATCATCTCTTGTTCCTCTGAGGACTTTCAGGTTCTGGTATCATCTCTTGTTCCTCTGAGGACTTTCGGGTTGCTGGTATCATCTCTTATTCCTCTGAGGACTTTCAGGTTCTGGTATCATCTCTTGCTCCTCTGAGGACTTTCAGGTTGCTGGTATCATCTCTTGCTCCTCTGAGGACTTTCAGGTTGCTGGTATCATCTCTTATTCCTCTGAGGACTTTCAGGTTCTGGTATCATCTCTTGTTCCTCTGAGGACTTTCAGGTTGCTGGTATCATCTCTTGTTCCTCTGAGGACTTCCGGGTTGCTGGTATCATCTCTTGTTCCTCTGAGGACTTTCAGGTTCTGGTATCATCTCTTGTTCCTCTGAGGACTTTTGGGTTGCTGGTATCATCTCTTATTCCTCTGAGGACTTTCAGGTTGCTGGTATCATCTCTTGTTCCTCTGAGGACTTTTGGGTTGCTGGTATCATCTCTTATTCCTCTGAGGACTTTCAGGTTGCTGGTATCATCTCTTATTCCTCTGAGGACTTTCAGGTTCTGGTATCATCTCTTGTTCCTCTGAGGACTTTCAGGTTGCTGGTATCATCTCTTATTCCTCTGAGGACTTTCAGGTTCTGGTATCATCTCTTGTTCCTCTGAGGACTTTCAGGTTGCTGGTATCATCTCTTGTTCCTCTGAGGACTTTCAGGTTCTGGTATCATCTCTTGTTCCTCTGAGGACTTTCAGGTTGCTGGTATCATCTCTTGTTCCTCTGAGGACTTCCGGGTTGCTGGTATCATCTCTTGTTCCTCTGAGGACTTTCAGGTTGCTGGTATCATCTCTTGTTCCTCTGAGGACTTTCAGGTGCTGGTATCATCTCTTGTTCCTCTGAGGACTTTCGGGTTGCTGGTATCATCTCTTATTCCTCTGAGGACTTTCAGGTTCTGGTATCATCTCTTGTTCCTCTGAGGACTTTCAGGTTGCTGGTATCATCTCTTATTCCTCTGAGGACTTTCAGGTTGCTGGTATCATCTCTTGTTCCTCTGAGGACGTCCAGGTTCTGGTATCATCTCTTGTTCCTCTGAGGACTTTCGGGTTGCTGGTATCATCTCTTGCTCCTCTGAGGACTTTCAGGTTGCTGGTATCATCTCTCTCTTGTTCCTCTGAGGACTTTCAGGTTGCTGGTATCATCTCTCTCTTGTTCCTCTGAGGACTTCCAGGTTGCTGGTATCATCTCTTGCTCCTCTGAGGACTTTCGGGTTGCTGGTATCATCTCTCTCTTGTTCCTCTGAGGACTTCCAGGTTGCTGGTATCATCTCTCTCTGTTCCTCTGAGGACTTCCAGGTTGCTGGTATCATCTCTCTCTTGTTCCTCTGAGGACTTTCAGGTTGCTGGTATCATCTCTCTCTTGTTCCTCTGAGGACTTCCAGGTTGCTGGTATCATCTCTTGCTCCTCTGAGGACTTCCGGGTTGCTGGTATCATCTCTTGCTCCTCTGAGGACTTTCAGGTTGCTGGTATCATTTCTTATTCCTCTGAGGACTTCCGGGTTGCTGGTATCATCTCTTGCTCCTCTGAGGACTTTCGGGTTGTTGGTATCATCTCTTGCTCCTCTGAGGACTTCCGGGTTGCTGGTATCATCTCTTGCTCCTCTGAGGACTTCCAGGTTCTGGTATCATCTCTTGCTCCTCTGAGGACTTTTGGGTTGCTGGTATCACCTCTTATTCCTCTGAGGACTTTCGGGTTGCTGATATCACCTCTTATTCCTCTGAGCACTTTCGGGTTGCTGGTATCACCTCTTATTCCTCTGAGGACTTTCGGGTTGCTGGTATCACCTCTTATTCCCCTGAGGACTTCCGGGTTGCTGGTATCATCTCTTGCTCCTCTGATGACTTCCAGGTTCTGGTATCATCTCTTGCTCCTCTGAGGACTTTCGGGTTGCTGGTATCACCTCTTATTCCTCTGAGGACTTTCGGGTTGCTGGTATCACCTCTTATTCCTCTGAGGACTTCCAGTTGCTGGTATCATCTCTTGCTCCTCTGAGGACTTTCGGGTTGCTGGTATCATCTCTTGCTCCTCTGAGGACTTCCGGGTTGCTGGTATCATCTCTTATTCCTCTGAGGACTTCCAGTTGCTGGTATCATCTCTTGCTCCTCTGAGGACTTCCGGGTTGCTGGTATCATCTCTTATTCCTCTGAGGACTTCCAGTTGCTGGTATCATCTCTTGCTCCTCTGACACCCACAATCAGTTCAGTTTGGGGAACCAATCATATCCCATTTTGACACTCTCCATCCGAAAGGTTAAACTCTTTTATTTAATCACTGGTCTCCTCTTCCACTCCTTCCTTTCATCCATCCTACTGAGACCCTTTCTAATTGTCCACTATGTTTAGCTCGTTTTTGGCCCTCGAGATCCTACTTGCCTTATTGATTCTTTACCTTGTGTCCAACAGGCACACTAAATCCTGGCCACTGTTCCTAATCTGCCATTTTCAATTTTGAGATCAGTAGACTTTTGTGTTTATTTCTTTTTGTATAAACTATAAATACTTGTTGTGTTGTACCTGATGAAGGCTTTTGCTGAAACGCCGTAGATTATCTCATATCTTCTCAGGTTTACCTGCTTAATATCATTTTATACTTATTTATATGCAGTATATATAACATGAGGGAGCCGCGATAGCTCAGTGGTTAATGAACTGGACTACAAAGGACAAGGGGTAGGGTTCG
The DNA here is from genome assembly GCA_032433765.1 of Megaustenia siamemsis. Taxonomy (NCBI): domain Eukaryota; kingdom Metazoa; phylum Mollusca; class Gastropoda; order Stylommatophora; family Ariophantidae; genus Megaustenia; species Megaustenia siamemsis. The sequence continues at coordinate 85,158,788 of JAVIAB010000106.1, read as the reverse complement.
ATCCCAACCGACGGCTTTCGGGTTCACCCACCCTTAAATGGGTACCAGATTTTTTCTGGGAAAGTAAAGCAGCACGGGCGTAATACCGACCACATTACCCCAAAAATCATGTGCTGAAGGTCTGTAAAATTTATGGTCACTAACACCATATTCCCTATACGCCACTTGGCGTGACGGGTGTGCTTTACTTTACTCTTTACTATATAACATGACTAATGAGCATCTGTCTTGTACAGGTGTGTGAGCAGATTATGGCAGAACATCACAAGAACATATGGGCAGCAGGAGATAATCCAATGTTTGAAGAGAGGTTGAGGGAGATGGCATGCAAGGAACAGGTCCTGAGCTTGTCAGATCACAACAAGATTGCATGTTCAAGCACAGATCACACGGGATCAACTGAGGTGTCGTACAGCAGTGCTGATCTGACAAGTACTGACAAACCTGGCTCTGCTGGCTGTTGCGAGTCACTCACCAGGGATAAGCAGGAAGATGAGCAAAGTCCTCATAATGGCAACATTTCAGCACAGAATGTTTCAAATGTCATAATAAATAATCCGGATGACTTTTCTGCAAACCAACTGCCACCATCCACTCACTTGGAGGTGCCAGAACCACAAGACTTATTGAATTTCTCGGTCATGAAAGAGGAGACAACACAAAACAAAGATTCCTGTAGCTCCAAATCTCAGGGAAATACACATCTTCCAGCCTTTCAAATGTCCAAGTGGTCAGTTGACCCCATGTGTGACCTCTGCAAGAGACTGGCAGTGGATCCGGAGGAGAAGCACTTGGTGATGTTCCTTCATGCCTTGAAGTACAAGGTCAGTGAATCATAATGTCTCTGTTGTTCTAATGTTACCTCATTCATTCAAGTACAAGGTCAGTGAATCATAATGTCTCTGTTGTTCTAATGTTACCTTGTTCATTCAAGTGAATGGTTAGTGAATCATTGTTTATCTATTGTTCTAATGTTACCTCATTCATTTAAGTACAAAGTTAGTGAATCATATCATCTCTGTTCTAATGTTACCTTATTCATTCATGTACAGAGTGAGTGAATCATGTTTTTATATTTCCAGTCACATAGACTCATAATCCCTCCCTGCAGATGTTACTATTACAAATATGAGAAGTTCTAGAATGTCATATTTCTTGCAAATCGTTTTTTTTAGATTTATCTCCTCATCACAGGGAGGCTATTTTCTGTAACATTTGACATGTTTGTATTTCATATTTGAGGTTTCTTTGCTCATTTCTATCTTTAACAGTATTTGTTCTGTGTAACAGAATTTTCTCCTGTTCTTCATTGGTATGTGATTGTTGTTTGGAACGGTGATTGCAACTAATTGTATGGGAAGCAACAGAGATATGACACTTTGTTTCTACAATAGGGCCCTGGCTGGGAGTATGCAACTTCCTTACCTGAGTGGGCATCAGAGGACTGGAGCAGAGAGGAGGAGTTGTTCTGGGAACATCAAGCTGTCTCAGCTCCTGATTGGTTGACTACTGGCTGGTTAGTTATGTGAGTTGAGTTGATACTGGCTGGTTAGTTATGTGAGTTGAGTTGATACTGGCTGGTTAGTTATGTGAGTTGAGTTGATACTGGCTGGTTAGTTATGTGAGTTGAGTTGATACTGGCTGGTTAGTTATGTAGGTTTGTGATGGTGGTTGAGTTGATTACTGGCTGGTTAGTTATGTAGGTTTGTGATGGTGGGTTGAGTTGATTACTGGCTGGTTAGTTATGTAGGTTTGTGATGGTGGGTTGAGTTGATTACTGGCTGGTTAGTTATGTGGGTTGAGTTGATACTGGCTGGTTAGTTATGTAGGTTTATGGTGTGCATTGAGTTGATTACTGGCTGGTTAGCTATGTAGGTTTGTGGTGTGCATTGAGTTGATTACTGGCTGGTTAGCTATGTAGGTTTGTGGTGTGCATTGAGTTGATTACTGGCTGGTTAGTTATGTGAGTTGAGTTGATACTGGCTGGTTAGTTATGTAGGTTTGTTGTGTGCATTGAGTTGATTACTGGCTGGTTAGCTATGTAGGTTTGTGGTGTGCATTGAGTTGATTACTGGCTGGTTAGTTATGTGAGTTAAGTTGATACTGGCTGGTTAGTTATGTAGGTTTGTGGTGTGGGTTGAGTTGAGTTGATTACTTGCTAGTTTGTTAAGTGGGTTTGAGTTGAGTTGAGTTGATTACTGGCTGGTTAGTTATGTGGCTTTATGGTGTGAGTTGAGTTGATTACTGTCTTGTTAGTTATGTGGGTTGAGTTTATTACTGGCTGGTTAGTTATGTGGCTTTATGGTGTGAGTTGAGTTGATTACTGTTTTGTTAGTAATGTGAGTTGAGTTGATTACTGTCTTGTTAGTTATGTGGGTTGAGTTTATTACTGGCTGGTTAGTTATGTGGCTTTATGGTGTGAGTTGAGTTGATTACTATTTTGTTAGTAATGTGGGTTGAGTTGATTACTGGCTGGTTAGTTGTGTGGGTTAAGTTGATTACTGGCTGGTTAGTTGTGTGGGTTGAGTTGATTACTGGCTGGTTAGTATGTGGATTTGTTTTGTGGTTGAGTTGATTACTGACTGGTTAGTTATAGGGGTTTGTGGTTTTTTTTTTCATTCACCAGGTTTCACCTCTTGCGAAGTCCCTAAAGACTAGGAACTGAATTTTGCGGGTTAATCCATTTTTCCCTGGCAGCCGTGTGCAAATTGGTCCCTCGCCACACAGGCAGATAACTCCATCTTTGGAGGTACTCATATCCTTCCCGTCAATGAATAATTGATATTTCATGCGGGTCTCGCTGCTGAAACCAGGTGTGGTTGCCACAGAGAGAAATCACAAATAAAAATCCTAACTGGTGCAGCCGGTATTTGAACTCACAACCTCTCTGTCTCGAGGCTGGCATCTTGCCTCAAGACCAACCAGTCCCCCATTTTAGGTTGAGTTGATTACTGTCTGGTTAGGTATGGGAATTTGTGGTGTGGGTTGAGTTTATCAGGACATGTAACAGAACAGTATAGCAGAGATAACAACAAGATAACAAGGAACAATATAGCAAATATTAGGACAGGATAACAAAGAACAATATAGCAAAGATCATAGCAGCATAATGTAAATCAGAAGGATAACAAAAACACAATTATAGCAAAGGACGTCTGGTTGGTGTGGCAGACCAAGATAGCTGCTGGCCAAATTGGGTTCAGGACTAGTGGCATTTTAGCTGCAGTGTGATTTCAAGTAATCTTTCTGGTTTGGATTTTTATTTGTGGAGACAGCTGTAGTCCGGTCACATTCACCTGACCACTGAAGTGGAGCCTGACTTCATTTGTTGGGACAGCGATCATTGTTGTGGCATGCTCTCTGATCATTATGTCCACATGGATTTGGCGGGCATGAAGATTACGCGGCCGTCACTGTGACCTGGAAGTGTCCATTTTTAGCTGCACACCATTTATCCCAAATGCTGTACATTCAACAGAATAGTATGAATAGAAAAATGCGTCATTTTTACAGAATGCAACACATTCAGTGGAACAGTGTGAGTGATTGGGATGAACACTTTGTTGGTTGCTGGAACAGTGTGAATGATTGGGAGGAACACTTTGTTGGTTGCTGGAACAGTGTGAATGATTGGGATGAACACTTTGTTGGTTGCTGGAACAGTGTGAATGATTGGGATGAACACTTTGTTGGTTGCTGGAACAGTGTGAGTGATTGGGATGAACACTTTGTTGGTTGCTGGAACAAGCGCTGGGCAGATATGGGAATGCCCCACCTGCAGTGAAGCCATTACGTTCTAAAGTTTAAAGTATAGCAATGTCAGAACAGGATAACAAAGAACAGTATTGTTAAGATCAGACTAGAATAACAAAGAGTAGTGTAACAGATATTTGAGCAATTTAACAAAGATCAGACCAAGATGACAAAGAACAGTTTAATAAAGATCAGATCAAGATGACAAAGAACAGTTTAACAAAGATCAGACCAAAATGACAACGAACAGTTTAACAAAGATCATAACAAAGAATAGTTTAACAAAGATCAGACCAAAATGACAAAGAACAATTTAACAAAGATCAGACCAAAATGACAACGAACAGTTTAACAAAGATCAGACCAAGATGACAACGAACAGTTTAACAAAGATCAGATCAAGATGACAACGAACAGTTTAACAAAGATCAGACCAAGATGACAACGAACAGTTTAACAAAGATCAGATCAAGATGACAACGAACAGTTTAACAAAGATCAGATCAAGATGACAACGAACAGTTTAACAAAGATCAGACCAAGATGACAAAGAACAGTTTAATAAAGATCAGATCAAGATGACAAAGAACAGTTTAACAAAGCTCAGACCAAGATGACAAAGAACAGTTTAACAAAGATCAGACCAAGATGACAAAGAACAGTTTAACAAAGATCAGACCAAGATGACAAAGAACAGTTTAATAAAGATCAGACCAAGATGACAAAGAACAGTTTAATAAAGATCAGACCAAGATGACAAAGAACAGTTTAATAAGATCAGACCAAAATGACAACGAACAGTTTAACAAAGATCATAACAAAGAATAGTTTAACAAAGATCAGACCAAAATGACAAGAACAATTTAACAAAGATCAGACCAAAATGACAACGAACAGTTTAACAAAGATCATAACAAATAACAGTTTAACAAAGATCAGACCAAGATGACAACGAACAGTTTAACAAAGATCAGACCAAAATGACAACGAACAGTTTAACAAAGATCATAACAAAGAATAGTTTAACAAAGATCAGACCAAAATGACAACGAACAGCTTAACAAAGATCAGACCAAAATGACAACGAACAGCTTAACAAAGATCAGACCAAAATGACAATGAACAGCTTAACAATGATCAAACCAAAATGACAATGAACAGCTTAACAATGATCAGACCAAAATGACAATGAACAGCTTAACAATGATCAGACCAAAATGACAATGAACAGCTTAACAAAGATCAGACCAAAATGACAAAGAAGAGAACATGATAACCAATGAAATATCTGGTAAAACAAGTGATGCAAATAAATGTCTGAAATAAAAAAGAAAAAATGCAGTTCAGTAAGGAAAGTAATATTTAATGAAGAAGAAATGATATATCCATCTACCTGTCATTTAATAAAACCATTCATGGCAATAAAGAATTATAAATAATTGAATCTCAAGATCAAATAATAAAGACACAGTGTAGAAATCAACATGTAATAGAGGAATAGTAAATATTTAACCAAATAAATAATAGCAAAGATAATGTTCTAATATATCAAAGATTTCTGCAAGCAGCATATTTTGAGTCTGTATTAAATCAGATACAAGTATTTGAGTGGAATCTAAGATCGGGCTCAAAGATTTAATAAAGGTAGAATCCACTGGGATCTACAGAAAAATAATTCCTGTGAGGTACACATTTTGTTTGACACACATGAATCATAGTTTGTTTTTCATTGATTTGCTCATTTGTGTCTTTCCAGAAATATTAAATACACATGCTTATTCAATTTTACATTTAAAGTCATTAGAAAAAGATGTATTTTAACTTTTTAAAACTTTTTGTGGTTAAAAGCTTTATTTTATCGCTCCCCTCCTCCAAAACTCTCATATTTTCAAACTTAGATCTATTTTGTTTTTTGTTAAAAACATTAACTCTTTCCGAACGGAAGCTTTCTATCGATGCAACGGGAGATATTTCAGAGGTTAAATGTTTTCATGGTTTTAAAGATCAATCTATATATTTATCTAACACATAACATGTTGTGTATGAATGTTTAGATAATTGAACATGGCATTAGATTTCACCAATACCAAGATGATGCAAGACATGTAAAAAGAATATGATTTGATGACGGTTCACACTAATCAAATTGAGAGCGGCGAAAAGTACGGAAAGAGTTAACTGCTAAAATATCGTTCATACATAAATATTGACTTTAGCTAAAACATTTACTTTTGGTGTGTCACAAATTGAAACCACTCCTATAAAATATCAATGTTAAGAATGAGGGGAGTGTACTAGACTCTGGACATCTTCATCCATCGAAATTGTAAAATTTCTGAGATTAGAACTAAAATGCCAATTTTGAGAAGAAAAGAAACAGCTGAGGGATACATCTTTGAAACCTAATCATTGTTGTCTGGACAGCAGAGATGCACAGGAATGTCATAGCTGTAGAAAATATTATGGGATACTGAAAGGTTTATTGTCACAGAGTGTGAGAAAGGTTTTATTGTCACAGAGTGTGAGAAAGGTTTTATTGTCACAGAGTGTGAGAAAGGTTAGGTTTTATTGTCACAGAGTGTGAGAAAGGTTTTATTGTCACGGAGTGTGAGATAGGTTTTATTGTCACAGAGTGTGAGAAAGGTTTTATTGTCACAGAGTGTGAGAAAGGTTTTATTGTCACAGAGTGTGAGAAAGGTTTTATTGAGAGAAGATACAAGAAAGATCTGATTGTATAAAAATACAAGAAAGATTTGATTATGAGAGAGCATGAAAGATATGATTATGAGAAGATAAAATCAAGTTTTAATCGTGAAGGTAGAAGAAACATTTCACAAGGAAGAAGATAAAAGAAAGATTTAATTGTGAGAAGAGGATACAAGAAATATTTTATTGTGGGAGACATGAGATAACAGAAAGTGTTTTTTATAGAGCATTGCTAGTTTAACATTTCTAAATATTTAGGAAGAATAATGACAAATGACAATTCACAAGCAGCAAGAACTCAAGGTGCAACAGAGCTTGTTGAATCATTAGACAAATGTCACCACTGCTGCCCACAAGGAAACAACACCAGAGACAAACGAGCACTTTACAACACAACCTTCATCCCAACGTTGTACAACCAATGCCAGACCCAGACACTAGACTCAAGAACAATATGAAAAGTAATCACTATCGAGATGAAATGTGTTAGGCAAATGACAGAAACAGCCCGAGAGATAGGATCATGAAGAACCGAGGAAAAAAAGCTGGGAATAATTCCTGCTATAGAACACATAAAGAAACAACAGATAAATGGTTTGGCCACATGATAATACAGAAAGACCAAAACACAAAACAACAAGCCTTTAATAAATGTTACAAGAACACTAGACTTAAGGTCAATAGGACTATAATAAGTCTACTACAATAAGGAATATTAGAAACACAAAGAAATGTAGCAGCAGTGGACAATAGTAGAACAAAAGACTGCAAATTATTACCCCTCGACACTGAATGGCAAATTATTTCCCCTCGACACTGAATGGCAAATTATTTCCCCTCGACACTGAATGGCAAATTATTACCCCTCGACACTGAATGGCAAATTATTACCCCTCGACACTGAATGGCAAATTATTACCCCTCGACACTGAATGGCAAATTATTACCCCTTGACACTAAAAGGCAAATGAGGAAAGAAGAGAAAGACGATTTCTAGTTTTGTGTGCATAACACACAAGTTCATTATATTTTATACTTACGGGCATTTGTGATTTGACTTGTTTTGTATGATACTAGATCTGTGTTATTGTTCATGACTGTTAGCATTTATGTGACTTGTATTACTAGATACTAATACATGTTTATCTATTTCTTCTGTTTCATATTATTATAATACCAGCTGCTGCATGATTTTCTGCAATGAAAGAAGAAATAATTTTTTATTAAAACATGTTTTCTTTCCTGTCTTCTTCCTTTCAACTCTCTGTGGAGCATAGATCGTCAACAAATACTTTCAACTCTCTGTGGAGCATAGATCGTCAACAAATACTTTCAGCTCCCTGTGAAGCATAGATCGTCAACAAATACTTTCAGCTCTCTGTGGGGCATAGATCGTCAACAAATACTTTCAGCTCCCTGTGAAGCATAGATCGTCAACAAATACTTTCAGCTCCCTGTGGAGCATAGATCGTCAACAATACTTTCAGCTCTCTGTGGGGCATAGATCGTCAACAAATACTTTCAGCTCTCTGTGGGGCATAGATCGTCAACAAATACTTTCAGCTCTCTGTGGGGCATAGATCGTCAACAAATACTTTCAGCTCTCTGTGGGGCATAGATCGTCAACAAATACTTTCAGCTCTCTGTGGGGCATAGATCGTCAACAAATACTTTCAGCTCCCTGTGAAGCATAGATCGTCAACAAATACTTTCAGCTCTCTGTGGGGCATAGATCGTCAACAAATACTTTCAGCTCCCTGTGAAGCATAGATCGTCAACAAATACTTTCAGCTCCCTGTGAAGCATAGATCGTCAACAAATACTTTCAGCTCCCTGTGGAGCATAGATCGTCAACAAATACTTTCAGCTCCCTGTGAAGCATAGATCGTCAACAAATACTTTCAGCTCCCTGTGGAGCATAGATCGTCAACAAATACTTTCAGCTCTCTGTGGGGCATAGATCGTCAACAAATACTTTCAGCTCCCTGTGAAGCATAGATCGTCAACAAATACTTTCAGCTCCCTGTGGAGCATAGATCGTCAACAAATACTTTCAGCTCCCTGTGGAGCATAGATCGTCAACAAATACTTTCAGCTCTCTGTGGGGCATAGATCGTCAACAAATACTTTCAGCTCCCTGTGGAGCATAGATCGTCAACAAATACTTTCAGCTCCCTGTGGAGCATAGATCATCAACAAATACTTTCAGCTCCCTGTGGAGCATAGATCGTCAACAAATACTTTCAGCTCTCTGTGGAGCATAGATCGTCAACAAATACTTTCAGCTCCCTGTGGAGCATAGATCGTCAACAAATACTTTCAGCTCTCTGTGGAGCATAGATCGTCAACAAATACTTTCAGCTCTCTGTGGAGCATAGATCGTCAACAAATACTTTCAGCTCCCTGTGGAGCATAGATCGTCAACAAATACTTTCAACTCTCTGTGGGGCATAGATCGTCAACAAATACTTTCAGCTCTCTGTGGAGCATAGATCGTCAACAAATACTTTCAGCTGTCTGTGGAGCATAGATCGTCAACAAATACTTTCAGCTCTCTGTGGAGCATAGATCGTCAACAAATACTTTCAGCTCCCTGTGGAGCATAGATCGTCAACAAATATTTTCAGCTCCCTGTGGAGCATAGATCGTCAACAAATACTTTCAGCTCCCTGTGGAGCATAGATCGTCAACAAATACTTTCAGCTCTCTGTGGAGCATAGATCGTCAACAAATACTTTCAGCTCTCTGTGGAGCATAGATCGTCAACAAATACTTTCAGCTCTCTGTGGAGCATAGATCGTCAACAAATACTTTCAGCTCCCTGTGGAGCATAGATCGTCAACAAATACTTTCAGCTCTCTGTGGAGCATAGATCGTCAACAAATACTTTCAGCTCCCTGTGGAGCATAGATCGTCAACAAATACTTTCAACTCTCTGTGGAGCATAGATCGTCAACAAATACTTTCAACTCTCTGTGGAGCATAGATCGTCAACAAATACTTTCAGCTCCCTGTGGAGCATAGATCGTCAACAAATACTTTCAACTCTCTGTGGAGCATAGATCGTCAACAAATACTTTCAGCTCTCTGTGGAGCATAGATCGTCAACAAATACTTTCAGCTCTCTGTGGAGCATAGATCGTCAACAAATACTTTCAACTCTCTGTGGAGCATAGATCGTCAACAAATACTTTCAGCTCTCTGTGGAGCATAGATCGTCAACAAATACTTTCAGCTCCCTGTGGAGCATAGATCGTCAACAAATACTTTCAGCTCCCTGTGGAGCATAGATCGTCAACAAATACTTTCAGCTCTCTGTGGAGCATAGATCGTCAACAAATACTTTCAGCTCCCTGTGGAGCATAGATCGTCAACAAATACTTCAGCTCTCTGTGGAGCATAGATCGTCAACAAATACTTTCAGCTCCCTGTGGAGCATAGATCGTCAACAAATACTTTCAGCTCGCTGTGGAGCATAGATCGTCAACAAATACTTTCAGCTCCCTGTGGAGCATAGATCGTCAACAAATACTTTCAGCTCCCTGTGGAGCATAGATCGTCAACAAATACTTTCAGCTCCCTGTGGAGCATAGATCGTCAACAAATACTTTCAGCTCCCTGTGGAGCATAGATCGTCAACAAATACTTTCAGCTCCATGTGGAGCATAGATCGTCAACAAATACTTTCAGCTCTCTGTGGGGCATAGATCGTCAACAAATACTTTCAGCTCTCTGTGGAGCATAGATCGTCAACAAATACTTTCAGCTCTCTGTGGGGCATAGATCGTCAACAAATACTTTCAGCTCTCTGTGGAGCATAGATCGTCAACAAATACTTTCAGCTCTCTGTGGGGCATAGATCGTCAACAAATACTTTCAGCTCCCTGTGGAGCATAGATCGTCAACAAATACTTTCAGCTCCCTGTGGAGCATAGATCGTCAACAAATACTTTCAGCTCTCTGTGGGGCATAGATCGTCAACAAATACTTTCAGCTCTCTGTGGAGCATAGATCGTCAACAAATACTTTCAGCTCCCTGTGGAGCATAGATCGTCAACAAATACTTTCAGCTCCCTGTGGAGCATAGATCGTCAACAAATACTTTCAGCTCCCTGTGGAGCATAGATCGTCAACAAATACTTTCAGCTCCCTGTGGAGCATAGATCGTCAACAAATACTTTCAGCTCCCTGTGGAGCATAGATCGTCAACAAATACTTTCAGCTCCCTGTGGAGCATAGATCGTCAACAAATACTTTCAGCTCCCTGTGGAGCATAGATCGTCAACAAATACTTTCAGCTCCCTGTGGAGCATAGATCGTCAACAAATACTTTCAGCTCCCTGTGGAGCATAGATCGTCAACAAATACTTTCAGCTCCCTGTGGAGCATAGATCGTCAACAAATACTTTCAGCTCCCTGTGGAGCATAGATGGTCAACAAATACTTTCAGCTCCCTGTGGAGCATAGATCGTCAACAAATACTTTCAGCTCCCTGTGGAGCATAGATCGTCAACAAATACTTTCAGCTCCTGTGGAGCATAGATCGTCAACAAATACTTTCAGCTCCCTGTGGAGCATAGATCGTCAACAAATACTTTCAGCCCCTGTGGAGCATAGATCGTCAACAAATACTTTCAGCCCCCTGTGGAGCATAGATCGTCAACAAATACTTTCAGCCCCCTGTGGAGCATAGATCGTCAACAAATACTTTCAGCCCCCTGTGGAGCATAGATCGTCAACAAATACTTTCAGCCCCTGTGGAGCATAGATCGTCAACAAATACTTTCAGCCCCCTGTGGAGCATAGATCGTCAACAAATACTTTCAGCCCCCTGTGGAGCATAGATCGTCAACAAATACTTTCAGCCCCCTGTGGAGCATAGATCGTCAACAAATACTTTCAGCCCCCTGTGGAGCATAGATCGTCAACAAATACTTTCAGCCCCCTGTGGAGCATAGATCGTCAACAAATACTTTCAGCTCTCTGTGGAGCATAGATCGTCAACAAATACTTTCAGCTCTCTGTGGAGCATAGATCGTCAACAAATACTTTCAGCCCCCTGTGGAGCATAGATCGTCAACAAATACTTTCAGCTCTCTGTGGAGCATAGATCGTCAACAAATACTTTCAGCCCCTGTGGAGCATAGATCGTCAACAAATACTTTCAGCCCCCTGTGGAGCATAGATCGTCAACAAATACTTTCAGCTCCCTGTGAAGCATAGATCAACAACAAATACTTTCAGCTCTCTGTGGAGCATAGATCGTCAACAAATACTTTCAGCTCTCTGTGGAGCATAGATCGTCAACAAATACTTTCAGCCCCCTGTGGAGCATAGATCGTCAACAAATACTTTCAGCCCCTGTGGAGCATAGATCGTCAACAAATACTTTCAGCTCCCTGTGAAGCATAGATCAACAACAAATACTTTCAGCTCCCTGTGAAGCATAGATCGTCAACAAATACTTTCAGCTCCCTGTGAAGCATAGATCGTCAACAAATACTTTCAGCTCCCTGTGAAGCATAGATCAACAACAAATACTTTCAGCTCCCTGTGGAGCATAGATCGTCAACAAATACTTTTCAAGCCATCCTGTTTTTTGTCATTCTCTTAAGATCTGTCCTTATCTTCCCCATCATTTTCGTCTCTACTTCTGTCGGCTTCCAAGAAAGGGCCTGTCATGTAATGTTCCTAGTTGGTTTCTACAGTGCGTGTCCTATCCAGTACCACTAGTTGGTTTCTACAGTGTGTGTCCTATCCAGTACCACTAGTTGGTTTCTACAGTGCGTGTCCTATCCAGTACCACTAGTTGGTTTCCACAGTGTGTGTCCTATCCAGTACCACTAGTTGGTTTCTACAGTGCGTGTCCTATCCAGTACCACTAGTTGGTTTCCACAGTACGTGTCCTATCCAGTACCACTAGTTGGTTTCTACAGTACGTGTCCTATCCAGTACCACTAGTTGGTTTGTACAGTGTGTGTCCTATCCAGTACCACTGGTTGGTTTCTACAGTGCGTGTCCTATCCATTACCACTAGTTGGTTTCCACAGTGCGTGTCCTATCCAGTGTCATCATCTTTGTCATATCTCTTAGTCCACTGGTATTTGTCCTGTGCCTGCCCCATAGTTCTAAAGTTAGTGATTTTGTCCTGCCATCTCCATCCTTTTTTTGTCACAAGTATCCATTAATGAGTCTGTAACTTCATGATTGTCATTTTGTTCTCCACATTTCACTGCCTTATAATAGAACTAATTTGCCATTAGATTTAACAATTTTCTATCTTCATAATGAACTTAATTTCTAATACCTGTATGTTTCCTAGTGCAATGAAGACTCCTCTTGCTTTTTTGTATCCTTATTTTGGTATCATTCTCTGTTCCTCCTTTCATGTCTTGTCTTATAGTAACTATGATTCTTCTTCTTCTCTCTTTCCACCCCCACACCCCAAAAAAAAAATTAAAAAATCATTGTTTACACATTTTTATATTTTTTCCTCCACAGCAGACGGACTGCACGACGGGATGTAAACTTTCAATAAACTGTGGAAATTTTCTAGTGTCCCATTATAGATTTCTCTACAGAACCTAGCAACTATTGAATAAACAATCAATCAGTTTTATTTACTGATGGTAAGAGGAGACCAACCTGCCCCATCAAAGCAAGAGACAGAGCAGAATGGTGCTCCATGGTAGCCAACCTTCATTGTGGAGACGGCACTCGATGATGATGATGATGATGAGACAATCAGACTTTCGGAAAATGGTTGATTGGCTCTTTTAAACTGAGTCAGCCAATAGGATCTGCTGCCTCCATGGCTAGAAATGAATCCACCACACACAATAGTTGTGACAACTCAAAGACCTGGTCTTCTGCACTGTTTTATACACAATAAAAGACTGTGACTACTCTGAGTTGTCACAAAATTTTTGCTCATTTAAACAGTTCAAATTTTTGAGTAGTCACAGTCTTTTATTCTGCCCTGTTTAAAAGGAGCAAAAATTATGACAACTAATAAAGATTAGCGCTTCCTAAAATTAGCAAATGAATATCAAAAAGACTAAAACTATGATCACAAACAAAGAAATTCTCAAGATCTACAATTAAATATCACAGTTGAGGGAATACATCTGGAGACAGTCCAGAGCTACAACTACCTGGGACATTATAACCAGTGATGGAAAATGCAAAATTGAAATAAGCAAAAGAATAGGTATGGCAAAAAGTAATTTTAATGCCATGAAAAATATACTAACAACAAAACAAATATCAGCAGGGCTGAAACTAAGAATGGCAAAGTGTTACATCTTCTCAATATTCCTGTATGGTGCAGAACATGGACATTAGACAAGAAAACAGAACAGAAAATTGAAGCCTTTGAAATGTGGATTTATAGAAGAATAGGTAGATTTGGATTGAAATAAAAGATAACAAACGATGAAGTTTTTAAACAACTGAAAATAAAAAGAGAACTACTAAATACAATTAAGACAAGACAAATGACATTTTTGGGGCATGTTAAAAGACACAACAGCCTACTAAAAGTAATATTGGAAGGAAAAATACAAGGTAAAAGAGGCAGACCAAGACTAACATGGACGAGTAACATCAAAAGATGGACAAGTCAATCTATGTCAGCCTGCACCATCAAAGCAAGAAACAGAGTAGAATGGCGATCCATGATAGCCAACCTTAGTTGCGGTGAAGGCACTCGATGATGATGATGAAAATTAGCAAAACTTTTGACAACTAATAAAGATTTGCACTTCCTAAAATGAGCAAAAATTATGACAACTCAAAAGCCATAGTAGCCTACTATTAATATCAAGTATAAATATTGACCAATGGCAAAACAACCAGAAGTGACAAGATGACATATTAAAGCTATGTAAACAAACATAACTTCAGTTTATATTGAGTTGAGTATCTGCAGAAGGAATGCCTAGCAGAAGTAGATTTGTTTAATGTTACATGAGTGTGCACTGAGGTCAGAGAATTGAGTGTTGACGTCTGAGATGTGTTGATGAATGTGATGTGTGAGCTGAGGTCACAGAATTGAGTGTTGACGTCTGAGATGTGTTGATGAATGTGATGTGTGAGCTGAGCTCAGATGTAGATGTTGATGTCTGAGATGTGTTGATGAATGTGATGTGTGAGCTGAGCTCAGAAGTAGATGTTGATGTCTGAGATGTGTTGATGAATGTGATGTGTGAGCTGAGCTCAGTAGTAGATGTTGATGTCTGAGATGTGTTGATGAATGTGATGTGTGAGCTGAGCTCAGATGTAGATGTTGATGTCTGAGATGTGTTGATGAATGTGATGTGTGAGCTGAGCTCAGATGTAGATGTTGATGTCTGAGATGTGTTGATGAATGTGATGTGTGAGCTGAGCTCAGATGTAGATGTTGGTGTCTAAGATGTGTTGATGAATGTTATGTGTGAGCTGAGTTCAGAAGTAGATGTTGATGTCTGAGATGTGTTGATGAATGTGATGTGTGAGCTGAGCTCAGAAGTAGATGTTGATGTCTGAGATGTGTTGATGAATGTGATGTGTGAGCTGAGCTCAGATGTAGATGTTGATGTCTGAGATGTGTTGATGAATGTGATGTGTGAGCTGAGCTCAGAAGTAGATGTTGATGTCTGAGATGTGTTGATGAATGTGATGTGTGAGCTGAGCTCAGTAGTAGATGTTGATGTCTGAGATGTGTTGATGAATGTGATGTGTGAGCTGAGCTTAGATGTTGATGTCTGAGATGTGTTGATGAATGTGATGTGTGAGCTGAGCTCAGATGTAGATGTTGATGTCTGAGATGTGTTGATGAATGTGATGTGTGAGCTGAGCTCAGATGTAGATGTTAGTGTCTGAGATGTGTTGATGAATGTGATGTGTGAGCTGAGCTCAGATGTAGATGTTGATGTCTGAGATGTGTTGATGAATGTGATGTGTGAGCTGAGCTCAGAAGTAGATGTTGATGTCTGAGATGTGTTGATGAATGTGATGTGTGAGCTGAGCTCAGAAGTAGATGTTGATGTCTGAGATGTGTTGATGAATGTGATGTGTGAGCTGAGCTCAGAAGTAGATGTTGATGTCTGAGAAGTGTTGATGAATGTGATGTGTGAGCTGAGCTCAGAAGTAGATGTTGATGTCTGAGATGTGTTGATGAATGTGATGTGTGAGCTGAGCTCAGATGTAGATGTTGATGTCTGAGATGTGTTGATGAATGTGATGTGTGAGC
Organism: Megaustenia siamemsis; assembly: GCA_032433765.1. Lineage (NCBI taxonomy): Eukaryota > Metazoa > Mollusca > Gastropoda > Stylommatophora > Ariophantidae > Megaustenia > Megaustenia siamemsis. Next base: position 85,143,097 of record JAVIAB010000106.1, on the reverse strand, counting down.
TGAGCTCAGAAGTAGATGTTGATGTCTGAGATGTGTTGATGAATGTGATGTGTGAGCTGAGCTCAGTAGTAGATGTTGATGTCTGAGATGTGTTGATGAATGTGATGTGTGAGCTGAGCTTAGATGTTGATGTCTGAGATGTGTTGATGAATGTGATGTGTGAGCTGAGCTCAGATGTAGATGTTGATGTCTGAGATGTGTTGATGAATGTGATGTGTGAGCTGAGCTCAGATGTAGATGTTGATGTCTGAGAAGTAAATGAAGTAAGTGGTGAGGTCAGTAAAGTGTTAAAAAAAAAATACAGAAACATGAGATTGTGAGATGTGGTTGTTGATACAATGGATGCCTAAAAAGAAAAAAACAACAACAAACAAATAATTTGAGATTTGTACATGGTTTAAGTTATGCAATGCAGACCTGTATCATGTATCCAGCACTTTACACTGGTGTATCTTCTACATTTAGACTGTAGTGGATCTTCAGATCATATTTCTCATTTTTTGCTGGATTGTAACCGAATCATGAGAAAAATTCGGTGAAATAAGATCTGATAACAATAGAGGACACAAATAACTCAAGATTTGTACATTGTTGAGGTGATCTTCAAGATCACTGTGCAGATCTGTGCCATATTCCCAGCACTTGAGACTATACCCAATTGCTTCCAGTTGAGTCACGGCGGTTCTCCAGCAGGTGTCGCTCCCTTGCTGTTTTGCTGGATGCTGGTTTCTGCTTGGCTCTAAAGTAATAAGATATCCCTGCAATGACAAACTGTTACATTTCATCCATGTTATGATAATATTGGTACACTACACCATAACAGCGAAATCTGTCATGCCTACAACTTATCCTTTATCTATAGAATCTGACTACGAGAGAGGCTGTGATCAAACCCTGCTATTTGTGCCTTTATCATTTTTCTTTAAACTGGGGAAAAAAAGGTGGGGGGAAGGGGGGTGGGGACGTGTAAAAGTAAAGTGCCCCGTCATGCCAAGTGGCGTATAGGGAATATGGTGTTAGTGACCATCATTTTTACAGACCCTCCGCACATGATTTTTGGGGTAATGTGGTCGGTATTACGCCCTTGCTGTTTTCCAGAAAAAATCAGGTACATTTTAAAGGCTGGGTGAACCTGGAAGCTGTCGATCAGGCCTCTTATCCTTTGTAGTCAAGTTCACTAACCACTGAGCTATCGTGGCTCCCATGGAGGGGGGGGGGGGGTTTAAAAACTCATGCCCTCGCGTCGACTGCACTGCACATGCAGTCTTTATTCTCTGGTTCTATAAGTCCTCTCAGCAGTCCCCAGAAATGAGAAATGATGTTGAGATCCCCACCCCTTTCTCCACATTCCACTCGAGAGTTTGTACAACTTTCCCTAACAAAACTCAACTTTTGTGTTTCGAGTTATTTTAGTTGGTCATATTTTGCGACCAGCTTCACAGTTTCTGGTGTCTGCTCCATCATGGCTCTCATGTTCCTTTAGACATTTTTGCTTTCTTCAAGTTTAATTTACACTAGGGCATTTTTTTTTTTGGTGGGTGCTTACATGCTTGGTAGTAATTTCATAGTTTAGCTCCTTTCTGCTAAAGGACTGGTCTACCCTGATTGGCCTCACGTATTTGAATGGGAAAAGTCCCAGTTTCTTCGTGATCTTTCCCGCGCCGTGTGACGTCACAGAGGGGTCGTAGTGTTTTTAGCCACCCATCTCTATTCTGGGCGAGATGGTCGATCTTATCTAATGAATCTATGCCTGCCAACTTTGCTTCTCTTATAAGTGTTCTTTTTAGTGTCTCTTTAGGTCTTCCTTTATATTGAAAAAATATTGAATGACATCTACAACAGTGGATATATACCAGACGACATGCTCAAATCAATATTCATAGCCTTACCAAAGAAATCGGGTGCGATTGAATGCGATGATCATCGCACAATAAGCCTTATGAGTCATATGACTAAGGTATTACTAAGAATCATCACGCGAAGAGTGCGAAACAAATTCAGTCCAGAAATTAGCGATGAACAGTGTGGTTTTGTTAGAGATAAAGGAGCAAGCAATGCCATTTATATCATAAGATCTTTAGTAGAAAGAGCCATAGAGGTGAAAACAGATCTATACGTATGTTTCATAGATTACACCAAGGCATTTGACAAAGTAAAGCACCAAGAAATAATCAACATTTTAGAAAGCATAAACGTAGACAGCAAAGATCTAAGAATAATAAAAAAACATGTACTGGCAACAAACAGCGGCCATAAGAATTGGAAACCAATTGGGAATGTTTCAACAAATAAAACAGGGTGTTAGACAAAGTTGTGTGCTGTCACCAGATTTGTTTAATATTTATAGTGAGATTATTTTAAGATCCATAAGGGGCATGCCTGGAATAACAATTGGAGGTCATAATATAAATAATCTAAGGTATGCTGATGATGCAGTATTAATCGCTAAGAGTGAAAATGAGTTACAAGAAATGTTGGACACTATAGTGAAAGAAAGCAAAAATAAAGGACTCGGCCTTAATAGCAAAAAGACAGAGGTAATGGTAACAACAAAGAAAAAGACATCACCTCAGTGCAAAATAAATACAAGTGGAACAATATTAAACAGGTAAATGAATTAAATATTTGGGAACTTTGTTAACCTCAGATGGAAGATGTACAAAAGAGGTGAGATGCAGAATGGCTCAGGCAAAGCATCTTTCCGAAAAATGAGGAAAATACTATGCAATCCATTTTTGACAATAGAAACAAGAAAAAGAGTTCTTAAATGTTACGTAGAGCCAGTCTTGACATATGGATGCGAGTCATGACAATAGGACAACAGACAAGAAAAACACTGGAGTCTGTAGAAAGTGGTTTTACAGAAGAATGTTGAGAATACCATGGGCAGCTAAGAAGAGTAATGAAGAGGTTCTGAGAGAGATCAAAGCAAAAAGAGAGTTAATTTCCAATGTTAGGAAGAAACAATCATCATTTTTTTGGCCATGTAATGAGAAGAGAACAACTTGAATATATTGTAACAACTGGAAAAATTGAGGGACGAAGAGATAGAGGGAAGCAAAGAGAAAAAATAACAGACAGCTTGAAGAGAATGGCTTGGCAGAAGGTCAACAACAGAAATGATAAATAGCTGCCGAGATCGAAAGTTGTAGAGAGACATGATTGCCTACGCCAGCAGGCCCGGTACTTGATGATGAGGTCTTCCTTCTTTTCTATATCCTGATGTTTCCCATAGAAGAGCCTGTTTTGGGAATCTCTTGTTGTCTCTTTCATCACGTATAGGACATATGTCCATCTTCTTTCCTGTAGATTAGATCTTTGGTTGCATTGCCATTTCTCTTATTTCAATTTTAGTCTTGAATTCATTCCTTTGTACACAGAGTATTCTTCTTACATTTGTCTTCTAAAGCGTTGAGTTTTCTCTCAATGATGTTTTCGAGCTTTCACATGTGTAGGTAAGTGTTGATATAACGTTTGATTTGAATATTCCAAGTTTAGTTTTATTGCTTAAAATCTTTAATTTCCATATCTTGTCCAGATTATTAAAATTCGTCGCTGCTTCTGATCTCTTTCTTTGTTTCACCTTCTTGATCTAAATTACTACCGAGATATATATATAGTGGTCTACTCTTTCCAATGCCTGGCGATTGAGATATATAGTACCCTCTAGGGTATTGTTATTTTTCATTATTCTACCCGAAAACCCCGCTGCGACTCTACTGGACAAGCGGCCTCTATTTTCTGATTCTATAAGTCCCCTCTGGCAGTCACCAGAAATGGGAAAATGCAATGAGACGTCTCCCTCATTTCTCCACAAACAAAATTCTATGTAACAACTTGAATTGCATCACTTCTTGTACCTGGCTGATCGTCCTGATTATCTACAATATTTCCCAACAGTTCTACCAAGTGTTCTAGTTGATTATCTACCAAATGTTCTAGTTGATCATCTACAATATTTCCCACAGTTCTACCAAATGTTCTAGTTGATCATCTACAATATTTCCCAACAGTTCTACCAAATGTTCTAGTTGATCATCTACAATATTTCCCAACAGTTCTACCAAATGTTATAGTTGATCATCTACAATATTTCCCAACAGTTCTACCAAATGTTCTAGTTGATCATCTGCAATATTTCCCAACAGTTCTACCAAATGTTCTAGTTGATTATCTACAATATTTCCCAACAGTTCTACCAAATGTTCTAGTTGATCATCTACAATATTTCCCAACAGTTCTACCAAATGTTCTAGTTGATAATCTGCAATATCTTCCAACAGTTCTACCAAGTGTTCTAGTTGATCATCTACAATATTTCCCAACAGTTCTACCAAGTGTTCTAGTTGATCATCTACAATATTTCCCAACAGTTCTACCAAATGTTCTAGTTGATCATCTACAATATCTTCCAACAGTTCTACCAAGTGTTCTAGTTGATCATCTACAATATTTCCCAACAGTTCTACCAAATGTTCTAGTTGATCATCTACAATATTTCCCAACAATTCTACCAAATGTTCTAGTTGATCATCTACAATATTTCCCAACAGTTCTACCAAATGTTATAGTTGATCATCTACAATATTTCCCATAAGTTCTACCAAATGTTCTAGTTCATCATCTACAATATTTCTACCAAGCGTTCTAGTTGATCATCTACAATATTTCTACCAAGTGTTCTAGTTGATAATCTACAATATTTCCCAATATTTCTACCAAGTGTTCTAGTTGATCATCTACAATATTTCTACTAAGTGTTCTAGTTGATCATCTACAATATGTCTACTAAGTGTTTCTAGTGATCATCTACAATATTTCCCAATAGTTCTACCAAGTATCCTAGTTGATCATCTACAATATTTCTACCAAGTGTTCTAGTTGATCATCAACAATAGTTCTACCAAGTGTTCTAGTTGATCATCAACAACAGTTCTACCAAGTGTTCTAGTTGATCATCAACAATAGTTCTATCAAGTGTTCTAGTTGATCATCTGCAATATTTCCCAATATTTCTACCAAGTTTTCTAGTCAATCATCTATAATATTTACCAAAAGTTCTACCAAGTGTTCTAGTTGATCATCTGCAATAGTTCTACCAAATGTTCTAGTTGATCATCTACAATATTTCCCAATTGTTCTGGTTGATCATCTACAATATTTCCCAATAGTTCTACCAAATGTTCTAGTCGATCATCTATAATATTTACCAAAGTTCTACCAATTGTTCTAGTTGATCATCTATAATATTTACCAAAAGTTCTACCAAGTGTTCTAGTTGATCATCAAAAATAGTTCTACCAAGTGTTCTAATCGATCATCTACAATATTTCCCAATTGTTCTAGTTGATCATCTACAATATTTCCCAATTGTTCTAGTTGATCATCTACAATATTCCCAATTGTTCTAGTTGATCATCTATAATATTTACCAAAAGTTCTACCAAGTGTTCTAGTTGATCATCAAAATAGTTCTACCAAGTGTTCTAATCGATCATCTACAATATTTCCCAATAGTTCTATCAAGTGTTCAAGTTGATCATCTACAATAGGTCTACCAAGTGTACTAGTTGATCATCTATAATATTTCCCAATATTTCTACCAAGTGTTCTAGTTGATCACCTACAATAGTTCTACCTACTGTTCTAGTCGATCATCAACAATAGTACCTAGTGTTCTAGTCGATCATCTACAATAGTTCTACCTAGTGTTCTGGTCGATCATCTATCGGCAGTTTCTCTACTCTGAAACTCTAACGAGTTTCTGGCTTTGACGTCACCGACGATTGTCTGGCTCTGACATCACCGACGCACTAAAAGCAGTTTTCAGTCTATCCAATCAAAGATTTGTATCATCATCACCATTTTCCATATCGGTTGGCGCAGGCGATCATGTCCTTCCACAATCTTCTATCTACAGTGCATCGTATCAGTTCTGTTGTTGACTGTTTTCCATGCCATGACACCAAGTTATCCAGTATTTTCTCTCTTTTGTCGTCCGCGATCTCTCTTTCCTTTTATTTTGCCAGTTGTAACCAAGTATTCCAACTTACCTCTTCTCATGATGTGCCCGAAAAATGTTGATTGTTTCTTTCTGATGTTTTTTAGGGGCTGCCTTTTTGTGTTGACCTCTTTGAGAACTTCCTCATTGGTCTTTTTAACTGTCCAGGGAACTTTCAACATTCTTCTGAGAAATCCCATCTCTGTGGCCTCTAATCGTCTTTTCATTTGTTTGTCTACTGTCCATGATTCGTTTCTATAGGTCAGGATTGGTTCTATATAGCACCAATGAACTCTCTTTCTCACTTCTGACATATATTTGTTGCAGTAGATATTTTTCATTGTCTGGAATGCTATTTTGGCCTGAGCTATTCTGGTTTTTATTTCTGCAGATAAAACATGGATATCTTGCACTGAAAGATGTCATCACACCTGCTAGGATGACCTAGTTTAAGGTCCTCACTTATTTTCCTGTAGCTGACCATACATTTTAAAAAAAGTGAATGAACGAAAAAAGAAACAAATAAGGAAAAGTGATATGGTTACAGCTTTACGTGAGTGGGGAATAAAGCAAAAGCAGAACTACTTTTCGGCTCAAAAGACCTTCAGCTGCAACAAGAACCAACACACACACACATTTATATATATATATATATAATATATATATATATATATATATATATATATATATATTATATTTATATATATACACATACGCTTTCAGTGCGACCCAAGATGCTTGCGTGTTTTCGTCGGCAAGGAAGCGTGATTTCATTGATATGTGATTCTAAATAAAAAAAAAAATAAAAGCTCACGGTGTATTCACGTGGCCAAGAGCTGAATGACGGGTTGATCAGTCTATAGCGTGGCAACATGCGACTGAGTGCACGTTGATCAGTCTACAGCGTGGCAACATGCGACTGAGTGCACGTTGATCAGTCTACAGCGTGGGAACATGCGACTGAGTGCACGTTGATCAGTCTACAGCGTGGCAACATGCGACTGAGTGCACGTTGATCAGTCTACAGCGTGGGAACATGCGACTGAGTGCACGTTGATCAGTCTACAGCGTGGGAACATGCGACTGAGTGCACGTTGATCAGTCTACAGCGTGGGAACATGCGACTGAGTGCACGTTGATCAGTCTACAGCGTGGGAACATGCGACTGAGTGCACGTGAGTCTAGGCCATCCTCAGCCATCGACTTTCAACAACAAAATAAGCAATGAGGACAATAAGTGTCCAGATGAAGCCTAAACGATAACGGCGTCTATTAAAATCATCTTCCTACAATCACCAGATTAGCTGCTTCATCGATCTCATTACGCCAAGAAACCACCATTTTGATCTCATTACGCCAAGAAACCACCATTTTGATCTCATTACGCCAAGAAACCACCATTTTGATCTCATTACGCCAAGAAACCCACCATTTTTGATCTCATTACGCCAAGAAACCACCATTTTGATCTCATTGCGCCAAGAAACCACTATTTTGACCTCATTACGCAAAGAAACAACCATTTTGATCTCATTACGCAAAGAAACCGACAACATTGTGACCTCATTACACAAAGAAATTCCCATTTTGACCTCATTACGCAAAGAAACCACCATTTTGATATCATTACGCAAGAAACCACCATTTTGATCTCATTACGCCAAGAAACCACCATTTTGATCTCATTACGCCAAGAAACCACCATTTTGATCTCATTACGCCAAGAAACCACCATTTTGATCTCATTGCGCCAAGAAACCACTATTTTGACCTCATTACGCAAAGAAACAACCATTTTGATCTCATTACGCAAAGAAACCGACAACATTGTGACCTCATTACACAAAGAAATTCCCATTTTGACCTCATTAAGCAAAGAAACCACCATTTTGACCTCATTACACAAACAACTATTTTAATTCTAATTCATCCCCACCTGATTACAAAAAAAACGTCAGAAATTAACACCCCCTTCTCCATAACCTTTAAGAAAGGAAAACTCCACATTCTTAAAAAAAACCACACAGACAAACGTCTTCACACACAAAACACACAAACAAACATCTTCATACAAACAAACATCTTCACACAAACAAACATCTTCACACAAAACCACACAAACAAACATCTTCACACAAAAACACACAAACAAACATCTTCATACAAACAAACATCTTCACACAAAAAACACACAAAACAAACATCTTCACACAAAAACCACACAAACAAACATCTTCACACAAAAACACACACACAAACATCTTCACACAAAAACACACAAACAAACATCTTCACACAAAAACACACAAACAAACATCTTCACACAAAAAACACACAAACAAACATCTTCACACAAAAACACACAAACAAACATCTTCACACAAAAAACACACAAACAAACATCTTCACAAAAAACACACAAACAAACATTTTCACACAAAAACACACAAACAAACATCTTCACACAAACAAACATCTTCACACAAACAAACATCTTCCCACAAAAAACACACAAACAAACATCTTCACATAAAAACACACGAACAAACATCTTCACACAAAAAATACCCAATCTTCTTACGAATAATTCAACCATTTTTTTTTTTTTTACAAAACTTCATCTTTCTTATAAAATCCACCATCTTGCGGAACATTTAGTACTTAAAATGTCCATCAGTTGAATTTGTTTTTTTCCTTCCTCCTAAACAAAATCCACTATTTTTTTTACTTTTTTTCTGCCAAATTTCTGTCGTTTTGTTCCTTATATATAACTAACTTCTTTGTTTTCTAAATGCGCATAGAGTAGCCCGTGGGACTTGCTTATTTTTTAATAGTGCTGTTGATACTTACTTTGAAAAGAAGGACGACTGACAAAATCTAGAGTATTCCTATGGTGAGACACTTCCTTGGAACTTTCGCTGGGTCGCTGTGCGTTTTCCAGGGATTCATTCTCCATTAGATTTTTGCTTGTGGAGACAGCGGGAGGCTGGTCGCATTCACCTGAGAACAAAGTCACATGGTTTTGGGCCTGTGCGTGGAGATGTGTGCTGCAGGCGATTGACTATGGAATGAATGAAACATTACTGGGCGATACCCTGGGGCGGGATGTATGTTCTGTATTAGACTTCAAACTCGCCACCAGTTCGACTGCGATCGGATCGAGTGTTTCACCGAAGTGCAGACCTAACTTCATTTGTTGGGACCGCGATTCTTGGGAGATGTTCATTGATCACGAAGATTATACGAATTCGGCACGTATGTTCATTGATCACGATTCGGCACGTGCTCATGAAGGTCATGCTGCCCGGCTGTTACAACGACCCGGATGCTTGCATCATGAGCTGTGCACATTTTTTTCAGAACGCGACACGTTCACTAGAACAGTTTAAACGATCAGGATAAACAGGGTAACCAGTCCGGTTTAAAGTTAGTAGTGCGTTTTTCTTGTTGGCCATATGGGTTTCAATTTGTTTTGATTGACTTCAAAACGGTCGGCATATTCGCTGACTTCGTTATCGAATATTCAGATGCCGATCCAATGCCTCTTGTGTGGACGAAGGTCGTTTCTAGTGCACCCCCAGCCAAGTGATTTAATAGGTTTTGATCTTGTAAGAAGTTCCTAAATGCCTGAGCCAATTCAGACTTAGAAGTGTGTTTGTGTATTATCATCATCACTGCACACTGGACAAACCCATAGGTGCTCAGATGTCACCCTCGAGAAAAATCCGAGGAGACCCCCGGACCCACATGCACGAACTCCCTAACACGGCCTGAGATACAGTGTGGGTGGATTTCTACTGACCATTTTGCCCTGGCAGTGGCAATATTAAGACCTACTCTGTATGATTTGAACTGCCAAGGGTTCTTTAACGTGCGCGAGTGCACACGGGACCTTCTGTTTATTGTCTTTTACGAGAGGGCTAGACATTGGATCTCACTATCCAAGAGATCAATTGAGTGTAATGTCATCAAGAAAACACGGATTATTTTTGTTTCCTATTTTTTTTTAAATCATCACCGCTTCCGGTTGGCTTATACAAGTTTGGTGTACTAATTCGTTGGTCGATGTTCGCGTCAGAATATCATAGAATGATCAGTGTCATAGACTGCAATATGGAAGCTGCATGCAGGCGCGAATGATAGTAGTGGCTTTGTACCTTATTAAGCCGTACAGTGCGGTTCAGCTGATGTCAGTGTTGACACCTTGGATATCTCCATGAAACATTTTGAATGAGCTTCATGTTGTCAAATTGGTATGTTATGTTCATACAGTGATATGTTATTTCATACAGCGATATGTTATGTTCATACAGTGATATGTTATGTTCATACAGCGATATGTTATGTTCATACAGCGATATGTTATGTTCATACAGCGATATGTTATGTTCATACAGCGATATGTTATGTTCATACAGCGATATGTTATGTTCATACAGCGTATGTTATGTTCTACAGCGATATGTTATGTTCATACAGTGATATGTATGTTCATACAGTGATATGTTATGTTCATACAGCGATATGTTATGTTCATACAGCGATATGTTATCTTCATACAGCGATATGTTATGTTCATACAGCGATATGTTATGTTCATACAGCGATATGTTATCTTCATACAGCGATATGTTATCTTCATACAGCGATATGTTTCTTCATACAGCGATATGTTATCTTCATACAGCGATATGTTATCTTCATACAGCGATATGTTATCTTCATCAGCGATATGTTATCTTCATACAGCGATATGTTATCTTCATACGCGATATGTTTCTTCATACAGCGATATGTTATCTTCATACAGTGATATGTTCAAAGCGCTGATGTTGACCTCACTAACGCCGATCGACAATGCACAAATCAGAAAGACTGCATGTCAACCTGTTTTGCAGATAGCAACGTAGCCGTTCAAAGCGTTTCGATTGTTGTCATTATGACGCCTACCAGGAATCAACATTCCGAATGTACAAAGTCTGGGGCGGAAAAATCAGAAATTATCAACGGTTCAGAAAGAGAAAAACAGCAAAATAACCAGCAAAGCTGGTACACCAGATGCATATTCAGGGCACGGAAGACGAATATGGCTGAGCATCGTGTAAGAGATTGGAGCCTCATCATGTACTATTCCAAAAAAAAAAAAAAAAAAAAACCATGGAGAGAAATGATTGACTAACATGGATGTGTAACATAAAATGATGGATAAGTCAGCATATGACAACCTGCACTGTCAAAGCAAGAGAACAGAGTGGAATGGCGCTTCATAATAGCCAACCTTCGATGCGGAGACGGCACTCAATGATGATCATTACTGTGATTATTTTTAATGTGTGTTTTATGTTTGTTTTTAATGTTGTTTTAATGTGTGTTTAAATGTGTGTTTTAAATGTGTGTTTTAATGTGTGTTTTCGATGAAATTGAAGCAAGGAAGTGACTGTGCACTCTCTATTCGATGGAAGTCGCTTGGAATCGTCGGGCGATCTAATATAACCTGAAAGACTTAGTCTGTGGTTTGAACGGATCGTACATTGACAAGAAATAGACAAAACCTGCAAGACAACAACAACTTGTGTTAAAGTCTCCAAGGTCAATACGATTTCAGAGTTTGGTTGGACGTTTCTGATGGTGGAGCTGGGATATTCATAGATCCGGTCTTTGATGTCTGATGTAGCTGAGCGGGTTAGAGTTCATAGATCTGGTCTTTGATGTCTGATGTAGCTGAGTGGGTTAGAGTTCATAGATCTGGTCTTTGATGTTCTGATGTAGCTGAGCAGGTTAGAGTTCATAGATCTGGTCTTTGATGTCTGATGTAGCTGAGTGGGTTAGAGTTCATAGATCCGGTCTTTGATGTCTGATGTAGCTGAGTGAGTTAGAGTTCATAGATCCGGTCTTTGATGTCTGATGTAGCTGAGTGGGTTAGAGTTCATAGATCTGGTCTTTGATGTCTGATGTAGCTGAGCGGGTTAGAGTTCATAGATCCGGTCTTTGATGTCTGATGTAGCTGAGCGGGTTAGAGTTCATAGATCCGGTCTTTGATGTCTGATGTAGCTGAGCGGGTTAGAGTTCATAGATCTGGTCTTTGATGTCTGATGTAGCTGAGTGGGTTAGAGTTCATAGAATTGGTCTTTGATGTCTGATGTAGCTGAGCGGGTTAGAGTTCATAGATCCGGTCTTTGATGTCTGATGTAGCTGAGTGGGTTAGAGTTCATAGATCTGGTCTTTGATGTCTGATGTAGCTGAGCGGGTTAGAGTTCATAGATCTGGTCTTTGATGTCTGATGTAGCTGAGCGGGTTAGAGTTCATAGATCCGGTCTTTGATGTCTAATGTAGCTGAGCGGGTTAGAGTTCATAGATCCGGCTTTCATGTTTGATGTAGCTGAGTGGTTAGAGTTCATAGATCCGGTCTTTGATGTCTGATGTAGCTGAGTGGGTTAGAGTTCATAGATCTGGTCTTTGATGTCTGATGTAGCTGAGTGGGTTAGAGTTCATAGATCTGGTCTTTTGATGTCTGATGTAGCTGAGCGGTTAGAGTTCATAGATCTGGTCTTTGATGTCTGATGTAGCTGAGCGGGTTAGAGTTCATAGATCCGGTCTTTGATGTCTGATGTAGCTGAGTGGGTTAGAGTTCATAGATCTGGTCTTTGATGTCTGATGTAGCTGAGCGGTTAGAGTTCATAGATCTGGTCTTTGATGTCTGATGTAGCTGAGTGGGTTAGAGTTCATAGATCTGGTCTTTGATGTCTGATGTAGCTGAGCGGTTAGAGTTCATAGATCTGGTCTTTGATGTCTGATGTAGCTGAGCGGGTTAGAGTTCATAGATCTGTCTTTGATGTCTGATGTAGCTGAGCGGGTTAGAGTTCATAGATCCGGTCTTTGATGTCTGATGTAGCTGAGTGGGTTAGAGTTCATAGATCTGGTCTTGATGTCTGATGTAGCTGTGCGGGTTAGAGTTCATAGATCTGGTCTTTGATGTCTGATGTAGCTGAGCGAGTTAGAGTTCATAGATCTGGTCTTTGATGTCTGATGTAGCTGTGCGGGTTAGAATTCATAGATCTGGTCTTTGATGTC